>VXBL01009116.1:0-60519 GCA_013400195.1 Aramus guarauna | reverse complement strand
CCAACAGCCATTTTGGCCTGTTGGGAGGCACTGTTAGCATCCTACTGTCCATCACTCCTGCAGCTTCAGCCAAGTCTGATACAGCTGATCCCTTCAACAAGAAATTCAGTCCCTGAGTCCCTTTCAGCTTAGTGCCTGCATTTCTGATGTTTCTGCTGCTCAGAACTATGGCAGCCTTCTTTTTCCCCTTCATTGATTCCTGAAGAAATAAGGGCAGAGGCTTCAGCTCTCTACCCATCCAGAGACTAAGCCTGTCTCTTGCTGTTTCAAAGCACAATCTCCAGCCCTTATGTTTAGGGAAAGATTTTTTTTTTTTTTTTTTGCCCTCATGAGAACGCCGTGATTCCCCCTGGTAGTCACTTCTCGGAGATACCGTGGATTGTTGAAAATAAGACTTACCTTGCATGCTGCCTGGCCAGAGACATGGCCCTCCTGCTTGACTTATGATAATTGCAGGGATCCTCTCAGCCACACAGAAGTGGCACTCGCAGCCTCTGAATTTACTGAAAGGATCTGAGATTGGCCTCCATTTTGGAGTAGAACCGAGCTAAAGGCAAGAACTTCTCCAAACTTAACTCAAACTTTGTAATTAAGTGGAATTAGCATTGGAGTGAAGTCATGAGTCTGTTCGTCAGTCATATCAATTACTGTTATTACATGAAACAAGAGGATTCGATTCCAATTTGTATCCATGCAAAACTTCCTACTCCAATACCAAAATGATCTTGAAGCTCCTCTAGAGTATGCTTATTTCTGAACTAAAATTGTTTTATATTGTTTTTCAGTGCTTTATACATCTTTCATAATTTTGTAGCCTTTTCTGTTTCAATAAACAAAGCTGAAACTGACTGTTGGCTTGAGAATTGTGTCAGAAACCTGCTGTTTGGTGTAAGAAAAATCGGTGTGCCACTGCTGTGAACAAACTGCTACACACAGAAAGGCTGCAGGATGGGTGCAGTGCAGACTAGTCACTGTTATCCCTCTTGTGTGCTACATGGAACGTGCATTCCCTAATGGTGTGAGTTTAAACAGCAAATACACCTTTTGTAGCTCAGTTAAGGTGGGACATCAGCATCTGAAGCTTCTGAGAATGCTCACCAAGAGTAGTGTGTAAGTAAAATAATGCTTCCCTTTAGACTCTTGCTACCCTGGTCCAGAGTCAGAAGTATGAAGTGTGCTTGCACAATTTAAGACAAAGATACTATTCCTTATAGTTTAAATATTTATCATTTGAGAAATAAATAGATTTCCTTCACACTCAGTCCTTCCAGGGGTTCTTTGTCCTGCTACTTTGAAATACATATTTGAAGACCAAGCCCACTCATCAAGTTTTTGCTCTGTCACCAGTAGGCACTGTTTGGTCAGACACACAGCTCTGAATAGCTCAGTTACACCTTCAGCTTGGAGGCACAGTCCTCAGCATGGCCAGAGAATTGACTCTTTGTTATCATGTGGCACCTGGTCTAATTGAAATTATGTGGTAGCTAATAGTGCCATCCTCCAGGCAGGTCCTCAGTGGCAGTACTAGATGGGTGGGAGCTTGCCAGGCCTGGAAGAGACCGAAGGAGACACCCCACTTAAAAGCATCGGTGAGGGTAAGAGGAGAAGGAGACTCGCAAATGCTAAGGAAAAGCTAGTTAAGGGACCTAGGAAACAGTTAACAAAGAGAGAAATTGCAGAAGACCAACATTGGCCATTTTGAATGGAAGGGGAGACACTTCTAGTCTGGCAGGGGTGTGTGTGACGACACTACTTCTGACAGACCCTAAAAGTCACAGGAGCTCAGTGACCAAAAAAAACCCCAAGGTGGTGGCTCTAAAACGGAGCTGGACAGACACGTGGTGGCTACTGACAAAAACAGTTTACAAGTGATTTTGAAAAAGACACCGAAGCAACTAGCAAGCATAGCGTATTGCAATATATGGCTTTAATGGCTGCCACAAAGCTGTAGCGAGCANCCCTCACTGGCAAAGCCCTCCCGGCCATCATTGTTACTGGGGACGGTCAGATCGTGCAAAGTGGCTCTTTCTTTAATTCCGCAGTGATTAGAGGGCAAGCGAGGCTTTGCTCACCTCTCTCTTTCACATCTGAGAGCTGAAAGCAGCTTAGTTGGAATAACCAGCTTACCACAGGTCAGAAGAAAAACAGCTTAACTAGAAAACCTGCAGCAATTTTGTTATTAATCATAGCAGTAACATAGGGCCTGTCCTTTTTCTTAATTTCCTTAATTTCTGCTAACCCTTGAGCCGGTTGCCGCCCGCACTTCATAAGGGGAGACTTGCCTTCCTCAGGCACACTGGCACGATTTTCCTCAAGGAGCTGTGAAGAGCAAGGAGATTGCTATGCATGGTCTGTCACAGCTTCTCCTGCCTGCACTTTATAGTCCATCCCCCCTTCCCTGAGTAGCGCTGCATGTTATTGCTTTGCAAAATAACTCTCTCAGCGTGCAGTCACTTGTTAGGGCGTATATTTTAATCCCGCAGGAAGAGCTGAAATACTGCTCGCCAGAAAGCCAGTGAAGAACACTGAGGCTGTAACACCTTTGAGGAATGAGGGGAAATCTGCATTACAATAGGTCTTTCTGGTATTAAGGGACCTCTGAGCTCAACCTTCTCTAGTAGGTGTCTCTGCCAACCCCCTTCAGACATGGATGCGCAGGGGTGTTGCGTTGCAGCTTCACCAGGAGCTGCTTGTAGAGCGGTTCCTCCACTAACTGCACGTAAAAGGAAGAAAAGCTGAAAACAACTATTTTATTTGAGATTTCCACTTTCAGCAAATGCAATCATGTGAAGCACAGGTCCTGCCAGAGCCACTGAGAATGAGTCCCAGCTGCCCGTGGTGTGAGTCACCTACACTGGAGCTTTCTGTGGATGGACCAACTCAGCCCAGGCATCCCCAAGCACTGGCAGCTCCAAGCTTGAGAGGCTTTCAGGGATGCCACTGATGCTCAAGAGGAGAGGAAAAGAAAATGTCTAATGGATCTGACCCACGTGCTTTAGACGCTGCACAAGAGACTAAGCTGAAGAGTGCCAAGCCCCAACTTCCAGGCAGCCTCAGCGCCGCTACGTTCATGGCAGCTCCCACAACTTTAGTGATGTAAGACCTCCAGCCGCACATCAGCATCACTGGCCGTGGAAACTACTGCTCCAGGGGGAAACAGCCGTGTGCGATCAGTACCCAATAAAGGTAACAACAGGATGAAAAATATACAGCAGCATGAGTCAGGGGAATCAAGCACAATTACAGATGCTCGGAAAAACTCCTCATTCCTTATGCTTGGAGTCACAAAGGTCTGGGTGAGAGCAAGTGACACTAACACCAGGTTTTAACAGGCAAATTTTTGACCACAGCTAGGCTGCACCACCTTTCATCATATCCAGGGCCAGTTCGGTCTAAGTGTAAACAGCCTTAGGTACCTGCGTACTGGCTCCTTTCAGAAATGGGCCAAATGAAATGGGGTACCTGTGGCATACGCCTTCCCCAGCAACGGTCAGACTACAGGTAATGAAAGTGCATCACTGGCTACAGGGCTTTAAGAAAAACTTTACATATGGTTGGGTAGCTGAGGTGCATCATTGCTGACGGGTGCATCAGCCAGCCACTGAAAAATAAAACTTTACTGAAGAAATAATATAGAAACATAACTTCAGTTATGACCTGTGAGGTTTAAATTGTATTAGCACTCCCTCTAGAGCTGATCTTTCTTGACAAAATTAATTAGTTTTTATGGACCACAGAACTTCTATCCCTGCACTAGTGCATTTGAGTTTCCAAAATTAGGTGGCAAAAATAGAACAACTGGAAATGAAACTAGAAGACCAGAAACATCTACACTGTTGGTAAATGAATTTAAAAGGCAAGTCTTAGGGAAAAAGAAGATCCCCTTGTTTTGTTGGGTTTTTTTTTCCCAGACTGCTCCTGGAAGGGTTAAGGTTGTTTTAAGGGCTCAGGTATGTGGGAGGTTTACCTTATAGTGAGCCAAATTGCAGAGATAAAAATAAGCATTTATGAGACAGTTCTTTAAATGATGTTACTGCTAATTTATAGTTATGGCTTTCTTTACTCTTGTGGTGGTAGTTTTGTGCTGAGGTGGCAGTTTATGCTGAAATTACAGGCTAATAACATTCATGTGGTCACATCTCTGCTCCAGGCTACTTCATCCATCTCTCAGCTGCCTTCTCCCACCTCTTGGCACCCTGCCTCACGGCCACCCCTTGCTCAGGGTCAGTTCTCATGACGGTGCTACAAACGCAGGGAGGCATGGCCTAGGTCCTCTCTTGGCAAACATCTGCCCAGGACCAGGCTGCCTAGCAAGGAGCCCAGGACTTGGCTAGCCCCGCTGCTCCCTGCCAGCGGCCTCCAGCGTTGGCAGAGCTGTGGCTTGGGGAGGTAAATAACACCCCACATGGCCTTACCCTGGGCACCATGCTAAAACACCATGCAGCAGCCTCACCCAGCCCACCCTGGGTTTCACCTTACCAGCCCGTCACCACAGACCCATTGCAAACGTGCTATGAAATGCCAAAACACAGAGAACAAACTATGGAGAAACCCCTCTCCAGACTGAGAGACCCAGGACCCTTCAGCACAGGAGCCTCTGACTGCACCTCCTCCCAGCCTGGCGACAAGGTTTGGGCTAACAAAGTGTTTTTAACTCCTTCAAGGCCCAGGCAGGTTTTGAGCCCCCAGCACTCCAGATGGTGATATCCCAGAAGGTCACTGGGCACACATGAGCAAGCAAGCTCTGGGTCCTAAACTCAAAGCCTGTCAGCTGCAACGCCTCTTGATCCACACTTCGCGCTCCACTGCTGGTGCCGTCTGCCCAGACTTTAGCACCCATCGCTCAGGTTACTTATTCTCAGAGTTCCTCAATCTGACCAAATCCTGCCAAGCATAGCTTGGTAAAAATACGAGCCCTACAAAGGGTCTCCAGTCTCTGAAGATGTCCCGCTTGCTCGAACGGTTATGCCCATAACTACTGACACCAAGAACAACCACCCTGACAAGGTATAAGGGTTGAAAAACCTTGGCAATCATTCAGAATACAATAGCGTACTGCTTCTGGAGCCCTTGGATGCTCCGAACTGGTTATTACTTAACACCAGTTGAGGAAACTCCTGTTCTAAGAAAAATTACATTTTCATAATAATAATTTTTCCAAGTGCAGTCTTTAAAACGTTAAGGCTGCTGGCAGTACCGCAAGGGTACCCTGTGACACTGGTGGAGACAACCTAGGCAGGGTGAAATAGCCCACAGGTCCTTGCAGAAGACAGCCACGCTCACTGATGAAACTACACCAGCTGCTTGGCAGACAGTAACTCAGAGGGCTACAGCCCATAATAACCCCCAACCTAAGGGGCTTCCTGAGCCATCCGTCCCTCCCGTTTGCTCCTGTGCTTTCATTTAGCTGCTCCCGCTCCCTCCCTGCTGCCTGCCCCCTTGGTGGGTTTGCAGACTGCGCTCACCCTCTCACTCTCTTTTCCTGGGCCTTCCTCAGACGCTTTCCCGAGGCACAGCTACGTTTCCTCCATAACCGATTCTCTTGGACAAAGGCAACGCAGCAGACTCAACCCACCGGGACAGGTATTCAAGGCTGTTCTTTGGTTACATTATAGGCTTCTACCATTTACTGCCACGACCTTAGATTCTTCTACTGACACCTTGTCTGCCACTGAGGTCAGAGCAACCAGCCTGCGGCTGCTCAGCACACCTGACTACAGCTGCTTTGTTTGCTGCTCACAAATGAGACATACCCACCCCAATTTTACAGGGCTATTTACAATTCTTGTTGTCAGAACTGTAATTTCATGCAGTAGTTCATGCGCAGTGTCTGCACGCTTTCCTAAAGGGTGCTTTTTTTCAATTTACCTTTCAGCTGAACTGTTTTATTTTCTATTTCTGTCGCCACACTCTCAATAGCCAGGTTCAATATGGCTGCATGTGCAGCGTTATCATCCTAAAGGAAACCCAAAACAAATACTTTATTTTGACTTGGGGCTACATATGGATTATCTTAGGTCTCCTTCCTATCCTCACGCCACGGTTGAGAACGTTCAATAAATTTTCCTGTTATTGTCAGTTCTCCTAAAATACCTTCTGCTTAACCGTAAAACTCACACAAAAAAAAAAAAAAAAAGATTGCCGGAGAGGTTTGAAAGCAATCTCTTATTTCCTTTCACTGTGAGCCACTGCTTGCAGGGAACCATTTCTTGTTCAGCTGTCTTGATCCTGCTGCTGAGCAGGCAGTAGCTCCCAGGTTTAATATGGCACTTGGTGTGCTCCCACTGCTTAGTGTTTCCCCCCTGGAGGTAACCCTTGCTGAAGAAGAGCCCGTAGTCCTCCTTTTATAGAAAATTCATACATGCAATGGATAGTCCAGCACAGTTTTTTCTTGGCTGTGCTACATGAGGGCTTCAACTTGATTAGGAAGGAGGAACAGGAATGGAAGAGGAGAAAAAAAAAATACAAAAAAAATACAAGGCTTGAGCACGTGTATTTTGCAGATATGGCTGTGCACAAGTGTCTTCCTATCTGGTTCTGACAGACGCGTTAGGAGGTCAGTTCCTCTAACGCTGCCTTTGGATCTCTCACAGGTTTTTGCTCAGTCTTTCAAGAACAGGACAGGTTATTCCCCCAGCTTCCACGTGCCATCACCCAGATTGTGGTGAATTAGAATTAAAGGAGCAAAAATGCAATCTTCCAGGCAAAAAAAAAATTTGTACTTGCTGATATTCTTTACAGACTATATGCAATGAAACCCCTCACACCACTGGCAGGAATAAACACCATAGCAACACCGCACCCTGCTCAGCATTTTCCAGTTGGTCCTGCAGCCTTTCTAACCACCCTGCCTCAGCGGAGCGCAAGGCGAGCACGGAAAGCAGCTCGTCAGCCAAGATGTCCCTGGTCTCAGTGCCCGCCGGGGGTGGGTGCGTGAGAGCGCAGCGGCCATCTTGTGCTAAGGGAGGGGGCACACAGCTGCTGGGCTAGTTGCTCCCCCAGGTTTGGTGGGCTGGCCCGAGCGTCCTCCCACAGCAGGCAGACGCATTGCTGGCACACCCTGAGCAGAAACAGTTCTGATGCGCCTTAAGTGGCAGGGGGGAGCAAATAAAAGACTTTTGTATTGCACACATGTGTGAGAGGGGGTAATTTGCTGCAATTCAGTCCCACGGGTTCCCACAACACAGAAGAAATGGTTTATGCTGGTCATAGTTACTCCAGTGCAAGAAAGCACCAGAGCCCAAGTGCTTCTGACCGCAACAGAGATACTAAAACACACCACAGGGCAAGTAAAGAACCCCCATTGCCAAACACAAAATTGAAAACCACATAAGCAACACCCACCACCCAGAAGCCAACAGAGCACAGACTGCCCCAGCAGCCGAGCGCCCTAGGGCCGCACACCCGGCCAGGTAAAGCTCCCACATCCCCAGGAAGGGTCCCCGGCAGCTGCCACACATGCAGCAGAGTAAAGGCAAGGAAGGCCCCATGGCATCCAGGCCCTCTGCAGCCGGTGCTACCAGCAAGGGGCTTCTTTACAGCCCTGAGGAGCCCATTCATCATTACACACACTCCAACCCAGAGCTCTCCTCTGGCTACGTGCCTTCAGCCATCTTGTGGGTGCTGCCCTCTGCACACTAACTTGTAGCAAAACAGAAACAACAATACCTGCAGTTATCGCTGAGAGAAGTCAGAAGCCACAGCACACACCTCATGGTGTAGAAACCTTTTGTCCCGGCTCTGAGCATGCTCCCAGGTGCAGTGAATGAGGACCAGCAGCCGAGCCAGGTGAGCCGCTGCTCAGCTGAGCCCAGGCCTGACAGGCCACATGGTGCAACAGGAGCCTTTGCAATTTGTCACACAAAGCCTGCTGTAGTTAATTACCTTTGGTTTGAAACGCTGTGGGGCTGATGAGGGGAGGGAAGCCAGGACGGGGAGCATTGTGGGGGCAATGCTTTCCCCCATGCGCTAATTTAAGCATGTAGCACAACAGGGAGGCTGCAAAGAATGAAGGAAAAGCCTGAGCAAAATAAATAATGGGGAGTTCAGAAAATGGGAACAGCCTCTAGAGACCTAAAATAAAAAAAAGAAAAAAGTAAAGTACAGGCCTCCACTATGGTAATTTTCCCTTTTCTAATAAGTACAGGGAATGCTGCATAACATTTGGCAAAAGAAAGCTGGATTTTCATACTGGCCGGTGAAACAATACTAGCGACTAGAGATCCTGTCATGCCACATACTACAGTGGATGCAGAAATGATGTTAAAAATAGCTCCTCATTGTGCTCCTTGGCTGCTCTCAGTTCGGCTTAGCCTCAGCTCCGGTCTGAAAGCTTATGCCTCATCGCTGTTCTTTTGAAGACGAGATTCACAGTCCCATGAGGTGTCTTACTACAGGTGACAGCCGCGTTCACCAGACCCTCAAGCGAGAGGATGGAGAATGAACCACAGAAATGGGTGTGAAGCTCACAGGGTGTAGTCTGACATCCTAAAGACTAAAACTTTGTACACACGTCCAGAGCAGCTGCTGGCCCGCAGGAACGCTGCTGTGGGTGATCCTGTCACGTATGCGTGTCCTGACCTGAAAGGATCTCCCATTCGCGTCACCTTTGGCTATCGATTTCTGTGCTGAGGTAGCCAATAAAATAATATTCATTGCTGCCTGTTGCAGTAGTGTCGCTGGCAGGCGACACGCTACTAGGGGCTTCCTTCCTGTTGTTTTTGTCTTCGTGTAAGTCCGTAGTAAGGTCATCTTCTGCAGCAGATGACAGGACAGCAGACGCCTCTTTGGTCTCTAGTAGTCTGGTTTCCAGAAGTTTTGCAATAGATTTCAGATACTGCAACAGTGAACACAGTCTAAAACAGACTGACTACAGACACGTGTACCCTCAGGATATCAAAGGGCTGTTTCAGACAGGTCATAGCCCTCCGGTGAGCTCGCTCCTGCTCAGCAGACACCTGGCCCAGGCTGGAGACCACAGTGCAGGACACTGCCTGGGGTGCCAGGATATTTACACACTTTACACAACACCTGAGTTCAGTTTACAGCGACCCTGGAAGTGTAAATCCCAACTGTACTGATACACAGCATACAGAAATCTGAGGAAACGACCTGAACTGTTTATGACCAAAACAGTAGTATCAGACTTCTCTACTGATAACACTAGAGATGATACAGCAACAAAATGGCCAGAAGGTCTAGAGAGTAACTTAAACCCCCCTTGTTGATGTTATAAGCACAGACTGAACACATGGAAAAGCACACCCAAGCAACGGTAATGTATAAAATAGTTTATTACTATAATAAATAAAATTAAACCTTTTTTTTTACAAATATTATTTGTGCTTGTTTAAAAATGTTGAACAGGGATATTGTTGATGTAGGTGGCTGCATTTGTAACTGAAACATTCCCAGACAGTGCGTATACATACATACACTCACTGTCTTATCTACTGGCAGCTGCTTTGCTGACCACAAAAATAGTATCTACTCGTTCTCTTTTTCTAGTCATGCTTCATTGAACAAAGTGACAAATGCAAAGAAAAAGAACCAAGAGTACTTGGTGGATTTCTGAAAGGATAAAAACAGGTGAAGTACATTGAAAAGCGCCAAAGCTTCAACTGCATATCAATAAAGTGTCCATGCAGTGGTGGCTAAATATTGAAACGCAGACAGGTCTCCAACAGATGTACAAATATTGATTGCATGTAGGTACAATAACACATTCATTAGAAAACTTGGAATCTCTTTATATAGCAGTTCATCCTGATACAAGATTATTGAACTTCTTTCATCTACAGCTAAAATGATTCTTTTTCTATGTTAGTGGTCACAGATTCAGTGGGAAGAAGAAAAACCCCATGAGCCTTTCAGAATAGTTAATGAAAACCCCAAACTGTTTTGTTAGCGTTAGGCATTTAGATCCAGTTACAGAGATGGTCTGGGATTACACATCAAATATGTTGACACAACATTCAGCGATCAGCTTGAAACAAATTCAGTTGCAGGTAAATTCACATTAGCTTTGTCAAACTGTAAAAAAAAATAATCTTTGAAACAAACACTTCCGCGCTATGATGGGGTGGCTCCCTGATATACAAAAGTGTTTAGACAATGGTTACGTCTCTTTGTTTTGAGAGGGGGGAGGGCTACTGGAGTCATCCATTATCCTAATAAGGCGGCAATAAGTGGAGAAAGAAATGTGATTACCAGATTAGATTTAGAGAGCTAATCAAAGTGCTTCATCTTTAGGCAACACTGTAAATACTACAGACCATTAAGAAGGAAGGAGAATGGAATCACAGTTTGAATTATATCACTTATGAAAGGGTCTTAAGGCTAAATGTTAGATATATCTTATTGCAAAAAGCTTTATTTTTATTTAATTGAATGAATGCTTGCCACAACAATGTGGTCAAAACTATGTCGGATTGGAGGACACAGTAACCTAGTGTGCCTCACCTCAAATTTCTGGAGCTTTCCCTGCATGGGACTCTCTCTAAAAGGTTTGTCTTAATGAATCTGAAGGGCAGCTGAAACACAGACTTTGTTATTGCCAATACACCCACAGGAGACTATGTGGAAATGAAGAATTCAGTAGAAGCTGCTTTTCACCACCTAACACCAGGACAAAAAAAGCAGAGGTGCAGCAACCATGTGTTACACTGCCCATGAGAAGAAGGATAGGCTCAGCACCTTTGAGACAGCCCTGGTACCAGGAAAAAGAAATCCATTTATTCCACCATCTCTCTGCCAGGAGAAGCCATGAGAAGCGCTACCAGGGCAGCTTAGCTTCAGAGATATTGCAAGCAACAAATAGTGGATTATGAGCCTTATTCCCAACCACTATGATACAGCATTTTCCCAATTTCACAAGTATTTCTATTTCCTGACCATCAGAACACTTCCTAGATCTTCTCTCAGTCACAATATTCGCCAGACTAACAGTGTAAAATTGAGGCCAACTAGAGAAACCAAAAGTCATGGCCTTGAAAGTTCAACAGTTAACAAACAAGATACTAACTAGGACATTTGGTGGATGTCTACTGGGAAGATTCCATTCTTGAACTGGAATCATTAAATGAGGGATGTGCTTTTACTGAACAGAAATGCAATCCATAGACTTATCTATACATAGATATTATATATATGTGTGTATGTACACGCATCTGCACAAGTGTAATCATACACATTGTTAATATAGTAAAGACAAATCAGGTGTTAAATTCTTTCACAGACTGGTTCAGAGTGATTGAAAATGTATCACCAGATAGTCACAGTAAATATCTTGTTCGGTTCATTAAAGTGAAGTACTGTAGAAGCAGAACATCACCTTCGAAGCTGTTAAACAGGGTGTTCACTGGGATTCAGGGTAGCACTGTGAAAGAGATTTAAAGCAAGAATGGTGTTTTTAAAAGTATACATATAATACCAGACAGAATTAAATGTATCTGAGCACAGTAGGGGTAAGGGTTGGGGTTTGCTTTTTTAATCCTGTAGTGCATATCAGTTTTCTTTCTAACAGTTTAAGCATGAACTTTTAGAAGTTCCCGTTTTACCAAATCATAACCCCGGCTCTTTCTCTCAACTACTTTCTTTTGACTGATATCTAATTCCATCGTTCAGTAAAAACAGAACACGCGATCTCTTTTAGATTAATGCAGGTTATTTAGCAGGTTGTTAAATGGCAAAAGCACTGTGCCAGACCACAGTTAAAACTGAGGCTTTTTGTTTTTTCTTTTTTTCTTACAGTACGTACAAGCATTCGCTTGTTAGGGGGCAGGGTCTCATGCTCGGAGATCATTCATTTCTAAGCTGAAAAATAATTTAAGTGAAAAGGCTTAGCCAACATGTAGAGATAAACAAAAGAAAAAGGAAAAGTCAACAAGTAAAATGAGAGAACAAGTAACAATTACGGTGGGTACGCACGTCATCCAGCCATAGGCATCAAAGTGTAAGGCTCAATGAAGAAAGCCAGGCTTGTAACACTGGTGCTTTCAATCACTCTGAAGGAGAAGTGCTGCATCTGCGGAGCCTGGGCACCACAGCACAGGTCCACACTGGTCTGAGGTTCAAAGGAGTGATGTCCCATAGTGGGCAAGGTGTTGCTCATTTTAACCACTCGGTAGCCCAGGGAATGCAAAGACCTAGATAGTCCATTTTTTTTCAAACTCTCTTACAACATACACAGGTTACTGAGGGATGATGCAGTCTCCTACAACTAGTTTTAGTGCCTGCCAATTCATAAAATCGTAATAAAATGGGTCTGATCTCAGTTACAGCTGTGCAAATCTGAATGACGTTGACCGCTGTCAGTGCTGACCTGGAGCAGACACCCTGAAGGTGTTGTTGTAAGGAGTAGAGTTTCTCTGGAGTTTCATGACCATAACAAAATCAAATGTGGCCATAATCTTCAAAGACATTAAATTTTAAGCATAATTCCAGAGTATATTACAATCTTTGAAGGCTTTACAAATGGAGTATGAATGGCTTTATAGGCAGTTGTAAGAGCCTCATAAAAGCCTTCAAAATGGACTCTGTGCTGCACCCAGCCGTTGTCAAACAGGGTGTGCAGAAGTACGGCGTCGTACTGGACCTCAGGCTGCACTAGAAGTGCCCCCAGCAAAAGGGGACCTGGGTTCCTTTATTCACACAGGTGGCTAATTATGAGGCTCCTGGGGCTGGCCCTGCCCTGACTCCAGACCTGGGCAATCCGCAGCACCGGAATCACCTTTAACAGATCCCTGAGGGCACATAAAAATACCACTGAAACTCAGTATCAGCAACAAAGGGCCAGGTAATCTGCAACTGCATGTTTAATTCAACGTCTGCACTGCAGTGCTGGAGATATTAGGCATGTTCTTCGGAGGTTATAAACATTTTCTCATCCACCTGGCATAAGCTAATTTCCACATTTATCCAACTGCAGGTAGATGGGTGACACTTTCACAAAGTGCTTGCTAAGTTCATCAAGACTTTCATCCTTTTAAAAATAACATAACGCTGATGAGCAATTTGCCTGGCTTAGGAAACTGGCTCCAAGTCAGTCTCTAAAACCTTGCTGGAACTTTTGGGCATCAATTATAAATCCTTGTATATTAGTACACATGTGATTTACTTAGGCATATTTTTACTATCCAATGAATTTACTGACTGAGGAGACTAGAAAGAAAAATCCTGTAATTGTTTCTTACTGAAACCATTGATGTATGGATTTCTTACGGCAATCATGCCAGAGCTATTACAGTAACTGTTGCCATTTACGGTGATTAACGCACTGAGCGCACAGCGTGACTTTGGTCAGAGAGAGCCTTCCCCAGTACTGCACGCCTGGGGTGCGCAACTGTAAAAGCCTCCAGTTACCACTGGAAAAACCTAACCACGGAATCAGAAACAACTTAAGGAAATGGCACCTCAGTTTCAGGGCAAGTCACCTCCCTACTGCCTTTTTGTGGGTGAGGGGGAAAAGGTAACCTACAGATTTGGTGCCGATAGCTGTTTCTCGGGAATATTGCAGTCCTTGGGTAAGAAGTCACAGTCTGTGGGCACTTCCATGTGGAACCAAGGTGTAAGACCTTTGGAAGCCAATCCTTAACCAGCTGCCTGTGGACCTGGAAACCGTGGTGCTGCGTCTGGAATAATCAGCCCCTGTTAAAGCAGGGAAGAGATACAAATATACTGACTTCAAGACCTGAGCTAGTAGCTTTGCACAGCACGGCCTCACCACTGTGCCGGTTCATCAGTGGACCTCACACTTCCCCGGGGATGTCTGACACAGTTCTGCATTGCACCGTGCAAGCATCAGGCCACCAGAAATCTTTTCAAATCGGTTGTTTTCCTTGCCTCTTCTTTACTTAACATGACCAAAAATCTTCCCCAAAAAATAACGTGTGGTTTTTGTAAATGACTTAGTACCATGGAAAAAGAATGAGACTTAACTACTCCCATAATGTGTTAAGACCTATTGCCATTATAAATGAAAACCCAAAAAAGTGTTGCACCATGCTTCTGAGCTCTAACCTACTGTTAAACAGTGAACATACCCCATCAGTGGAGAGAATATACTGTGCCTATACACCTATATCCCAAGGTGATAACTCAGGCCATGATACCAGCTATGCTACCCTACCTAATGAATAATGAACAGTAGTTTTGGTAAAGTGCTTCAATCTTCCTCCAAAAAAAGCTATGAAAATATAAGTTTTGGAAACATCTCCTTCTTTAAGAAGCAGATCTCTTTGTTTCCTTGCTACAATAGCACTTGTATACAGCAAGCACTATATTTCTACCTCGACTATCCATTTGCTTACTAGCTAGATTAGATCAGGAGCAATACATCTGGATGTAGAGAAAAATGCCACAATCTAAAATCTTTAAAAGTTTTGTGAAAGCCTTTGGCTACAATGAACATTATCCAAACAGAAATTTCTGAATAATAATTTAACAAGAACTAAAAGAGCAGATACATAGCAAAACCAAGACATAAATGCCACAGTATATTTTCACCGGGAGGCAAATCTGCAGGACTTGTTATTGATCTTCACAGTACGTTGTGCAATGGGCTGTGCACGGGTACACTGCACACCCAACCCTCCGTCCTCCAGTGGCTGGAGTTAAAAGCAAAGGTAACAACTTTCGAAGACATCTAAGACACACGGTAAGTTTTTGAAAATCAGTTTCCAGGACTGAGTGAATGAGAATGTGGAAAATCTTATTTATCAACAGACCTGAAATACTGTGGCTATTAGTGAGGCAGTTTTTAAATGTAATTGCTTTAGCAGTATGTCAGTTTGCAATTAAAAAGTACAATTTTTTTCATCTTTATAGCCCTTCCTTGACTACCCAACAATAACTTCAGTACCGAGTAGCATACATTCTATTGAAATGAAATACACGTCTCCTACTGCTCTTTGCATTATTACAGATATATGAAAATATACTGTGACATTTAACATGCTGTACAGGTGACTGAGACAGTGACAGCAGCAGCAAAAAAAAAACAAAACAAAAAAACCAACACGACCAACTACTGAAAACATACGCACCCTAGCAAGTGCTTATTCATATATGTAAAACCCGAGCTAATGATGTAAGGCATGCTCCAAAAACCTCAGAGGTCACCTGGGGCTCACGGGGACCGCTGCTGCTGTCAGAATTCTTATTCCAACATCCCAAGGGAGAGGGGGGAGGTGGGGGGGAATGGGCACCAACGGAGAAAAGAAAAACTTTAGAAACTGTACCCTTGCTGTCAAAAAGGCTTCAGAGTCAGCTGCCATCTTGACATGAGGTTGCAATTCCTGTTACTGTACCTTTTTAGACACAGGGAACATGCTTAGTGAACTGGTCCCTCACTCGTTTTCAAGAAAGATTAAATTTAAAATGTTAGGGGGGCTGTTTCTTTCTTGGTTGGTTGGTTTGTTTTTAAAAAGAAACACCTCAGCTAGCTCCAAACATGTCTTTTTCTGATTCTGGAGACTGGGGCCTTGATATTTCAAACAACTCCTGTGGCGACTGGGAGCTTCTTCTCGAGGTTAATATCCTAAGTATCTCAGCAAGCTGTTTTTCTATATTGGTCATTTTTGTGTTTAAAGCCTTGATGTCCTCTTTCAACTCGTGTTTCACTTCTAGCATGGTGGCCTGAAGAGTCTGTTCAGGGATGGGATAAAAGGAATGCTTGACCTCGGTGAGGACGGGGCTGCGGTCCTGCGGGCTTCTTGTCTCCCCAACGTTATCCAAGCGCAAGTCACTTTTTGTAATGCCACTGTCACAAGAGTCTGTCTTCTTCAGGGTAGCTTCTCCCGAAGCTTTAGTTCTCTCTGGTAAAGTCTCCATGGACTCTGCTTTAGAGACCTTGTTCCAGTCTTCACCTTTCCCACAGGCATCTTTGAATTTGGCCCAGCCTTTTCGTCGAGGGTAGTCCCCCGACACTTTGCATCCTGCGTAGTCCGATGTCGGGGCTTGCAGCTTTGCCTGGTCAGAGGCCCCAGACGTCGAAGTGGACTGGTACGACACGGGGGTCGCCGGACTCTCCCGTACAGTCACGACGCTGGCTTTGACCACTGAGCGCACAGAGGAGTGCTCCCCTAAAACATTGCCCTTCTCCACGTCCAGGTCATCTGGATCTCTGCCCCTCTCTGCTGCGAGCCGCGCTTCCTTCTGCTGCCTGAACCTCTGGAACAGCCGGCGGACTGGGTGGTCCGGGGGTAAGATCAGAGGCGCTTCGTTCTTCCTCTTCATTCTCTCCTCTTCTTCACGTTTGACGTCGCTGATTTTCCGGAACACAATCTACAGGGGGAAAGAGATTTCACTCTGTGATTAACTGCACGTTTGTTAAGGGGGAAAAGCTGTAGAGAAAGAATTATTTGAAAGAATTTATTTTAGCTGACAAATGCACAACCTCTGCACGTTTATAGAAAAAAGTGTCTTATCTGGTGTGGAACGTTGCTTATTTCATTATTGAAGAGCATGCACCATCTGCCTTATAACACCAGAAAGAAGAAAAAATAAAAAAGAAGAAAAATATTTCTCCAGTTCTGAGAGGTCAGCAAGGCAGCACCATTGTAAATATAATGATCCCAGGAAGTTACTTGTTCTATTTTGTGTTCAAAGTGACTTCTTACATTTGCTTTCCTGACTCTACGGTTTAGCACCAAGTTTCTAATATTACGAAGAGCCATTCCCAAGTCTTACATCAGTCTCATCCCAGCGTTCACTCACTACACACCACGCAAAAGAGCTGATGTTATTTCAGTGCAGCTTGGCCACTAATGGGGTCACTACAGCAGAGACTACTCCGGACTCTCCAAGAGCAGTTTGCAAAGTGCTTCCTGCCCTCCCTTCCCTCCCACAGCCTCTTCCAGAGGCAACTCGCAGTTTAGGGATGGGCAAAGCTCAAGTCAATCCCCCAGTCAAGGGTACAAGGGCAGTGGGGAACAGGCTCTGCGAGACATGGGGAAGCTGTTCATGGCTTGATTACCGCAGCAGATTGAAGAGCTTCATGTCTTGATTTATTTCTTTATTTCTATGGAAAAGGGGACATTTTTGCATAACGAAACATTAATTTTTCCGCCTACCCTCCTAATTATATCTTCCTGAGCCTCTAGGCTAAGTGGTGTCTGTGGGAGCAGCCCAAGGGTCTCATGGTACTGATGAGAGCCTCACAGTGCCCACACACAACCCTGAACTGCAGCCAGGCAATGCGTCTTCCCTGCGCTTGATGGCAACACATTCTCTTCAAAATCTCCATGCGTTTTACATTGCTGTTGGTATTTTCCAAGAAAAAAAACAACAAAACAGAGTGGTATTAAAGGAGAACCAGTAAGTAGTCTGGTTTGAAAATGAGAGGTCCCCTAAGCTGAAGCTTTCAGTACAGAGTATAAGAGATGTAGCCCGCAGCTTCTACTGAACGCTGATACCTAATCTCTTTAGCTGCTTTTGGGAAAATTCACTCAAAGTCCTTACACTCCAATGCAGAAATAACTTTCAGATTCAAATCATTATTAGGAAATGTGTAAATAAACCCATCCCTCTGTTGCAGACAGATTTAATTTAAACTAAACATAATAAGCACTGCTTCACTGGCACACACAAAATGCATGTTTCTCCTGACTCCAATATTTCTTGACAGTTTTGTCATTGCAAAGCAGGGAAAAAACATCTCAACACTGCATCTTTGGAAGGAAGACGTTGTCAGACTTGGCAGCGTTCCCCAAATACAAAAGAATAAAATTAGCAGTAAGGATATTTTATTTCCAAGCTGCGATTAGGAACCTAAATGTGAGATAAGAATAAGAAAACAGGGTACTTGACAGTACTTTTTTCCCCGGGAAACTCAGTCTGCAATGAGCTCAGTAGAAAGCAGACAAAGCAGCATAATCCTGAGAAGTGAAAGAATAGCACTTACTCACTGGGAAGGCAGAATCAATACAATGCTCCAGGCTAATGGCTTCCCACACACCGGCAGTGCCCCGCTTTAATTGAAGGAAGAGAGTCAGCCCAGCGGTGGGCCGCTGCCCTGCATGCTCTGCCAGAGCCTGGCGATGCCAGGCTGGATCCCAGGGGACCCCTCCGGAGCGGGCTGTGCCTGGCTCCGGTGGCACAAAGCCCCAGCAAGCCAAGGCAACTATAAGCCAGGTCGTTCCGTCTCTGCAAACTTCTGTGTCCCCAAGCCCCGTCCTGTCCTGGAGCTTGCGTGCTTGGTGCTGGTGTGGACACCCACACCCTGCACGGCGCTGTGCCAACCGGTCTGGCAGTTAACGGGGCTCATGTCACTTTGCAGTGAGCAATCTCAGGCTGACCTATGTGTCTGGGCTGCGTGCTTTCCTTAAATGCTCAGAAGGGGTGTAGGACGGGGTGGTGCAATGGTCACCCTCACAGCGGGCACCAGGGAAGGCACCTGGGTGCTTGAGAGAGCTAGAGGCCAGGCTGATTCGTAGAGTCCCTGTCTAGTCCAACCCCTGCTCCACGCAGCCCACTCAGCACGTTTTCTGGTAAGCACTGGAGTACCTCTCACTATTTGATGACTGGCTTTTGTAACATAAATGGGTAAGTTATTTGACAGAAGCTGCCCCTGCCACAGCACCAGACAGATGGGAGTGGAATGGAGCAAGTCTTAAGCAATAACTTACTAACAGCCTAACCCAACCCATACTTGTACTAGCCATTGCATCTCATGCAGCTCGTAGCGCGGTCTCCATGCTGGAGTACCTGAGAAGCAACTTCACCAGCAAATGCAAAAAGATGAACAGAGACACAACTTGTTGGTCGTGCTTCTCTCCCCATAGCCCCTGCTGCTTTCCACTGCACTGCCTAGATGAGCCCCGCTGACGCTAAGCACGCTCAGCCATGGATGAGCTGCCATCGGCTTTCTTGCTGTGTGGAGGTCAGCCTCAGGGCCCTGAACGTAACTTCACTCCTTTGCCTTCAGGAGATCAGACTGCAACAGAAACAGGAATGTATGTGGAGGGAGCAATTACGTAAATACACTGCCTTTGCCACGGGTAACTGCTACCATGCTAATGAGACCCCTAATTTCCATTTTCTACATGAAGCCAGCTACAAGGCAACTGCACCAGAGCAGCAATCACCTGCGTGAATGCAGAAATGCAATCCTCAGGTCTCCCATCCTGTTCGACATCTTTTATATGTATACATTTATGTGACAAGCTGCATTCATGCGGTGCAAATCAAATCTGTGCATGTTTGCCAGGGGACACAGCCTCCATCTCTTGGGTTGGCTTCTTTTAACTAACTCCTAAGACACTGGATAAATACCCGTCAGAGAGCAACTTAGCTTTTGGAAGCCCAGGCAAAGCTGTCACTGGTCTCTTTGCAAGCTCCCCAATGACATATTTTCTCAAGACAGGTCCATATTTATGTATTCAGCAAAAGTGTATAACTCTGCAAAGCTCAGCAATAACTGAAAAGACTTTACATAACTGCATTTTGGATTGGTTTTGTTGCTGTCTTTTTTAAGATTAAATGCAAGTCCTTATAAATAAAAATACAAATAACTGTTTTAAATGGATTGTTTTCTTACAATTGTTGAGGAAAAAGCAATTTTTAAGTGGTTAAAGAGCGTCAGCAGCATGCAAGGTATTCAGAAAACGTGGTTGTCATGCTGATGAATCTACACCTGCTCCCACAAGCAATAACAGTACAAAGGGAAAGAAATTAGGTTTCATTTGTTATAAGGAAGAGAAGTCTGGACCTACACAACAATTTTAATGTGGAATTTGGTAGGGCTACAAATATGTATCTTAATCAAACTTAATAGCCAAAATATTATGGCAAAGATCCTGGGATAGTTTTTAAAGCGGTTCCTCTTAATCTGTCTTGCCAAGCACTCGATTTTGTCTGGGAAGGGATAGTGCTCCTTCAAAATCTCCTAGCCCGTGCGTTATATGCCACGCAAACACAGGGGTCTACTTTACAGCCTGTGTAGTTCTCCATAACATTGTCCCCTTCGAGACATAAGCACACAGAAAAAAATCTAGTGGGAGCCTTTTAACAGTACATGAAGGCCAAAATATGGGCAAAGAACCTGAACTGAGTGAAACAAAAAAATTAAACACCAGGCCTAAAAGTGCATACTTCACACATCCAATCTCAAGCCTTGTTTCATTATTCCATTTTTATTAAAAAGGTGCTGAATCTTGTAGCTCCGCAGGAAAGCCTCCCAGGCTGCCAGAAATTGTGGGGGTAATAGCCTAGATTTGCCAAAAACTTGAAAAATAGCTATGTTAGGTACAGCTTACTGCAATCATATAAACATTTAACTGAGGCATGCAGTTATGATGACTCAATAACCATTTTATTTTTGAGCAATGCACTCAAAGAAGTGGAGAAATGTGCTGACACGTCCTGGTGCCCTCCTGCACTCGTATGTCCCGCTGTCCTGTGACAGCACATACCCTGCGTGTGCACGAGCTGTGTCCAAGGAAGAAGGACGGTGTTACGCCCAGCACATTTCCCTTTCCTTGGTAATAACTAGTTGTGAAGGTGAAGTCTTCAGTAAGTTTTGGGGAAAGACTCTGCTGCTTTTTACTCTTCAAAGAATTTTCAAGCTGTATTGGCAGAATCAATGTCTTTAGAGATTAAGGTCCAGCTTTCTCCCCAAAGTATTAAAAAAATAGGTGGACAAAGATGAATACTTGAAATATCTATTTGGTTGTTGTGTTGGATTTGCATGGCAAGGTTTTGNGAAGCCTGCACTGGAGCAAGCTCCTGGCAGGACCTGTGGAGCTGTGGAGAGAGGAGCCCACACCAGAGCAGGTTTGCTGGCAGGACTTGTGACCCTGTGGGCAACCCATGCTGGAGCAGTCTGCTCCTGAAGGTCTGCACCCCGTGGGAGAGACCCACGCTGGAGCAGTTCATGAAGGACTGTAGCCCATGGGAAGGACTCACTTTGGAGCAGTTCGGGAAGAACCATCTCACATGAGAGGGACTCCATGCTGGAGCAGGGGAATGATGAGAGGAGTGCCCCCCTGAAGATGAAGAAACGGCAGAGACAGCGTGTGATGAACTGACTGTAACCCCCATTCCCCGTCCCCCTGTGCTGCTGAGGGGGAGGAGTGAAGTTGAGCTGGGGAAGATGGGAGGGGTGGGGGGAGGTGTTTGCAGATTTGATTTTATTTCTCGTTCCTCTATTCTGTTCTGTTTGGTAATAAATTAGATGAATTTCCTCTCAAAGTTCAGTCTGTTTTGCCCGTGATGATAATAACTGAGTGATCTCTCCCTGTCCTTATCTCAGCCCACAAAGCTTCTCGTTATACATTTTTTGCCCTGTCTGGTGAAGGAGGGGAGTGATAGAGCGGCTCCGGTGGGCACCTGGCCCCCAGCCAGGGTCAGCCCGCCACAGTTGTCAAATGTGAGGTGTTACTTGGATTTTCCTGTGCTCAGCACTGAAACCCAAGCATCTTTTAAATAATGTAATATGGACATTTTTTGTGAACATGACTTCCATAATTTCTTTATGATCAGACCAGAAGAACAGACTGCAGTGGGACCTCCAGCATAAGGCAGGCCATAGGATTGCTCTGAAGGAGCATTCCCTGAAGGAAATCTTGTTACAATTAGATTGTATCTTTTAGAAAAACATCCAGTTTGATGGCAATACAGAATCCAAGATCACATCTTGATAAAAGACTCCTGCAATTTTTGCTTCAAGACTGAGTTTATCTGACATCAGTGACATTTCTGTTCCTTGCTCCCTCAGTTAAAAATTCACTTTTAGAAACTGATTCTAGCGTCTTATGTTTAAAAATCTCTGCAGAATTATTCCAGCTAGCCAGTTACTACTGTGAAGGACTTAAGAGGGTAATGTTTTACTGATACGAAACAGGCAAAGTTCACACCTTTAGACTTTTCAATTCAACTCTAAGATTTCCAATTTTAACTCTTTGGAGATATTTGAATTATTTTCTACCTTCCAGCATCTTTAACTCTAACAGACAGCATTCAGTGCTTAAATTCTCACTCTTGCCCAGAGCTAGAATATGTAGTTGATTTAACTACAAGGTTTCTTTCAAAAAGCCAAGTGAAACAACTAATCCTACAATGAGTCTGCCAGCTGTTTCCCTCTGCTGGCTCACTGCTACCCACTGCTCTTCCCATCTCACCGCTTGCTGATGTTTCTCCAGAACTATCTAGCATAGCTCCAAGATGTTTTCCCTGAGCAGTAATAAGAGGGGAACGGGCACAGGGGTACTGTCTTTCATGAAGACATTTCAGAGGACCTACGCTAAGCTGGCCATTAAAACTGAAGACTGCCCTTGCAACAAGATGACACGCTGACACGCTCAACAGCAGTGCTGTCTCATCTGACCAGATGCAAATATAGATGCAGTATTTTAGGTACCTGCTTCCTTTACACAAAGACGGGGTGGGGGCATGAAGAATGTGACAGGGTTTATAAAATCACAGCATAAACAGGGGTAGGCAGTGATTGATTAGACAGCATCTTATCCAACATGGAAACTACAGTCTCAGATGACAGCAGGAGGAGTCACATACAAACCAAAGACAAGTTCATGGTTCTTCACCTGAATGCATTAGACATGTCAAAAATGTTAATAAAAGATGCTCTGAATGCAAAAAGTGTGCACAGATTCAATAGATCAGGCACGTATGTGGTAGAGAAAGCCATTGGGGGCTATTGAACAGACCAAACTGGTATCCTGCTCAGAAAATCCGATGTAAAATTAGTTGGAAGCTGCAAAAGTATTTGTAGGAACTACCACATAGGAAAGTTTTGTTCTTACTGCTTCCTTAGGCATCCCTAGGCAACCCTAAGTAATTACATAGGCCAAATCTGGAACTGCTGCCTCACTCACTGCTGAGGAAACGTTCCCAATGAGGGTGATGGAAGTGCCAGAGAGAAAAACATCAGAAGAAAATATAATAAAGGCTCAAAGATCTGAGCCTTAAAGACCTGAGCAGGTTGTTCACCTATTTCGGACAAAGGTTCACGCTCTTTGTGCCTTCACTTGCACAGAGGGAGAGGCAGGACCAACAGGCCATTAGCGTGTAGTACTATGGATATTTGACATCGCTTTGGAACTTGCCCAGGTTTGACAGCCCACTGAGGGGCTTCACCACCTCTCAACTGTTGGTAGCCCACAAAATGCACCAGAAGGACGCTGCCTGCCAAACCGCAGCAAACCCTGTTCTTTAACACTCTGCACACTCCCAGGAAGGTAACCAACAGAAGGGCGAGGCAGAAGTAACGTATTAGCAACCATATTCTGGTCGTCTTGCAATCTGATTGTAAAAGCAACCACTGCGCCAACACTGCATGAGACAGTCTTAAAGATCAGGGCGTGCTTAATTTAAAACATTTTATGAATATATTGAAAACGTTATCCTGTCAATTGCTAAAAAAGACCTGCATGCATCTGAAGTGGAAATGATCTTTTGGTCTTATGCAAAACCATCCAAATTTGTTTTCAGTTTTGATCTGTAAGAACTAATCCAAGGCCCACAGGAATAGATAGAAATACAGATTTCATCACGTTTCAAATCAGACTGTTATCATGGAGTTACAATTATGAGGCTCCTAGCCACAAAGCTGCTGCTATTATTAGCTCCACAAGCTTCCCTGCTTTCCACCTCTATAGCATGCACAAATACTGCAAGATTTGGCAGGTCTTCCTCAGCATTAACGGCAAGTAGCATGGCAGCATTTTTCTCTGGTGCTTAATAATTCTTTTTCACAGATACAGAAATATTCAGAGTCTGGAAGCACCAGATATCATAAACAATTAAAAGCTTAAAATTACTTCATACGGTGCTCACAGAAAATGAACTTAAGTGTGAGGAAAACAACCACAAAAAGGCATTTATTAGTACACAGTCCATCTAGCATCTGCCAAGAACTGATGAAAATATCTTCAGGCTGATGTTAGTCTGATGAAAATTGGATCCAATCTTTTTTCTTTTTTTTGTATCTTTTTTTTTTTTTTTTAAGAAGAAAGCAAGAGGAAAAAAAGGAAAGAGACAGAAGGCTTGACAAGAAAAATGGTTTTGACACTGCTGTTAAAGAAACCAAAGCTGCATGCGATCAACGTACTCTATGACGATGAAGACTCCCTATAGCAGTGTGTTAGCAAGTGCCAGGGAAAACAGCGGAGAAATGAGCCTATGTCTTTTGCAATTACATGGGATGGCTTGTCAGAAAGGAGTCCTACCTTCTCATAAAATACACGATCAACCGTGCAGGCTCATGAAGCTTCCCACCAAAATCTACAGTGGGTTTCACTTCCATTATCTCTTACCACAGACAATTCCTGGGTTAAATGCTAGTCTCAAATGCACCTCTGGGATGTAGAGGTGTAGCTGTGTGAGAAGGTATATAATAAGTACACGGGTCACATTTATGACAGGTGAGAGTGCAGATCCCATTTTGCCATTCAAGTTTCAAGGCACAACCCTCAAAGTCCACACGCCTGTTAAAAAGCTGATGCAAATTACCCAGTTTGTAGTCTCATGTCGTTTGGCTTTGACCCTGGGTTTCCGCAAATGATTTGTGCAAGGGACTTAGGGCCACATGAAAAAGCACAAGTCTGCAACAACGCTGCAGATGTGAGTAAGTTCTCTCTAGATTTACTGGGCACAACAGCAAAATCTGCTTCCTGCCTCTGAAGAGGAACAGGTTTTTCTCTCCAGTTAATGTCACATCCATCCAGGGCACTCCCAAACATTTCTAGTTTTGAGTTACAATCTGAAAACTCAAAGCAAAGTAAGATTTGGGAGGTCCTGGCAGTGAGTGGGGCTGCTGGTGTCAGGAAACGTCAGGTATACCTGGGACACACACAGCCTGAGAGCCAACCTGGGATGGGCACAGCCCTTTTGCATCTCCAAGAAGTCTTTGTCCTGTGGGGAATCAACTCAGCCCTTCAGACAGAGCTGTACCTGCTTACTTGCCAAAAATCAGACTTCTGTGCACTACTGGATCATTAATATACAAGTGTTTGGAAGAAACATGACTTCATAACTTAATTAGCATCCACACTATCCAGATGAATAGAGGTAACAAGGGTTTTAGTCTATACAGAACAAAATCTGGGCTAACTGTTACTGTCATGAGCACCGTCGGCTTCATCAGTATTGAAGCTCTTTTCTGTGACAATATATTTTGTAGCCTAATTACAAATTCTAGAAATACTGACTTGAATATTAGTGTTTAATCATGATGTTATTATTTATTTAGAAGTTCTGCAGAACTCAAAACTCTAGTTCTTTATGTCAAATTCCTCATTCTAATTCATGTTTACAGGCTATGCTGGTGTTGAGAGAAAAAAGATTTTACAAAACTACTACTGAAAATAAGACAGAATTATATGTCCAGAGCAATTAGTGGAAATAATAGATGAAACCTGCCTGATCTACAACAGGCTCATTAACATCAAGAGATATCTCTTCCCCAAAATAGGCTCTAAAACATTGTCATTAGTAAACTAAGACAACCACACAGTTAAAACTTAGACCCACACCTTTGACACTGGTCAATAGTGTGGATAGACATTCACAACTATAGCACATTACAGCTCATTTAGTAACCTCCTTCACTAACTTATAAAAAGAACAAAAGAATAATATGAAAACCCATGAAAATATATATTACTAAAGATCTACTAGAACTTCATTATTTCTGAGAGGAAAAAGGAGCTGTTACAAGCAAATACCTAACACGTAGGCAAGGGCTTTGGGGAAATGATGCCAGATCTGAGTGGGGGAATGTTGTACCACCTAAGAACTGCTATGTCCATCAAAATGTGACGTGCTCTGTAGGAATTTCTTGTTTGTGGTAAATGAGGAAAAAAGAAAGTTTCTGCTTCCTGCCTGCCATGTGTCAGCATTTTCTAGTAGCGACACCTATAAAATACTGTTTTCATGTTTGTTTAATTATTTTTTTCTTTTCAGCACATGGGGTGCTTTTGAATCTGTGTACACACATCAGACACACAAACAGCTCACGTAGACTCATCTTTTACTCCAGATCAACATACTACCCTCATTCTTGGGCAGACAACATCACCTTGAAAACTGCTTTAAGGAGAGCCCAAGGCACAGCAGGAACTTACCTCTCTGTCACCTAAACTACCACTATACAAAATGTCATATAATCTGTACAATGTGCCTTCTCAAGAGCCAGAGCTTGTTTCCCCAAGCTCCCTGTGGCTTGCTGCCATTTACCAAGTGTTTCCTGAAAGAAATCAAGCAATTTGTGTGAGTCAAGGATTTGGGATTTCCCACCCTGCCCCCCCCCTCCTCAGAGACAATTTCACTTGAGATCTGAAATGGATGCAGAGGTTGTAGAGCTGCTGAGGAAAGCAATGATGTGTTGAGATAATAGTTAAATTGTGTAGTTTGTTTTCAGTGATTACATTTTAGACACTAGCTTGCTGTTAAGGTAATTTCCTTTTGGCCAATGTCTTTCTTCCATGCACTTTTTTTCCTGTTTTCATTTATCTGCTTTCTGTCATTAGGTTTATAGTGACTGACAGGCATTTTACTTTCCAAAAGAGTATCAAGTGTATTTTCAAATGTATTCAAATCAATCAGGCACCATCAGTCCCAAGAGCTGAGGAGGCATTCAGCTACCTTTGAATGCCCACTCACAAACCAATCCACACGAACACAACGCCCGGTGTCCCTGATCTACAAGGCTCCTGCGGCTCTTGAAATTATAAACTGAGAATTACCCTAAGCTCAGGTAAAGTTCCTTGCATAAACTGCCTGAGATAGCATGAACTCTTCCTTATGTGTCTCTCTCTGAATTAACAGGCTTAAGGTTCAGCTGTAACATTGAAGAAAAACAAACTAACCTGCAGCTCTGCATTAAAAGAGAATAAATCTTCTACCAGACAGTACGGCAGCACAGCCGTGCACACCCAAACGCCCAGTGCCACTCAGCCAGTCTGTCCTTTCCCTATTCAAGAGCGCTGCTTGGATAACATTATGCGAGAAGGAAACACGCTGTTGATAACTGAATGAGAATCAGCAATAAAAAGTACATTGCTCAAGCAGCTGTCAAATCTCTTCAGCCCTAACTAACAGCCAGGAGCTTAAAACCTTGAAGGGGAGAAAACAGTTGACTGTAGTGAATTGTCTCAGATCTTCTCATTACGAGGAGCTCCTCTTAGCTAGCAGTTCCTGGGAACGGGTCTCTGCCAGTTTGCTGCAGTCCAGTTCTGGCGGGTGATAAGCGATGGCCCTGTCTTCCTCGTCAAGCCTCAAAACTGACAGCTGTCTCCTGTCTGGTAAATGTGCAGGTGAGATAATTAAGATAGCCAAGAATTGACAGATCCCTCCAAGTAACTTCACAGAGAATCCTTTAGAGTTGTACTTCTTGATTTTGCTTCAGGTATTTTTATTCTGTAAAAGCAGATGGTTAGGTCCCGTGGCAAATACAGATTCAAATACTGAGAGAGGTAGATGTTTTCTATCCCATCAGTGTATTTCATTCACACATCTCCAAGTGTTCTACAGCAATTCCTCAGTCCTCCAAATATGACCAATGCCATTATTTTTATTTATCATTTACATAGCAGCAATGCTTAGGGTTGTATTAGTCTTTCAGTTTAGACACACACACGGAGCAAAATGCCGTTATTCAATGAGGCAAAACGCCCTGTTTCATGGGAAGACATCTCAGGCCCAGCATGTAGTGCAATGACTGATGTCAGCCACCCAAAAATTTATGAGCAGTTTGAAACATTACCTGTGCAAGATGTCGCTTTTTGTTATGACGGGTAAAGGTTCACCCTTACAAGTTCCAGATAAGAGACCCTGAATATATTTTGTCAAGTGAGTTGTGATTTCAAACACCCTTAACTTAAACAGTTCTGAATTTCTCCTGAAGGAAACAGCCGCTCTAGAAGAGGAAAACCAGGATAATTCAGCACAAATGTATTGCTTCCACAAGTAGACTGAAATGCTCATTTGAAAAACATTTATGATCATGTGTATTCAAAAAATGACAAAGTTAAATCTGAATATTGAAAACCTCTACATGCCGACCTCTATTACCAGGAGCAGTAGCAACTGCAGAGTTAAGAATCCCTGGCACCATCAACCACGAGCCTGAAAGCTGCCCAGCCTTCATTTGTATCACACCTCTCCCTCTTGCATACAGATATGGGCAGATACTTATTCACAATGGTTTATTCATTCCCAAATGCCATTTCAGTCATCATAAATTCAGACTGCATTTGCAACTACTTTTGTTAAAAGGTTTTGTTTAGGAAAACTGTGCTTGCATCTGACTTTTGGACTGCATGGTCATAGTGTTGTCTCCCTTTTGCTGAGCAGTTGAGAGCTCTCGTAGACAGCAGAAAGCAAATTCCCTTTTCCCATCTGCCAGAAGGATTTGAACACCTCTTTCAGGGCACGCTCCAGCCACCACATGATGGAGCAGCACAGAAACTCAGTTCAAACTCTGAGGTGCACAGAGACGCAACGAGGAAAGCTCTCCCTCTCCTTCCCTCCCTCCCCAGAGCTTTGCACTGCGGTGAGGCAACTTTGACAAGAGATGCCCACTCGCTGCAAGACCCAGGCCAGAACGGCTGAGGTTACTGTGGGGAGAGCTGCGCTCAGTCTCCCCTGCCATTGCACTTCAGATAGACAACACGCACCCTGTCTTCAAGGCTGCGGAGCCAGACTCTGTCATCTTCACCAAACATGTTTCTGAACGAGTGAAACAAGTCCTCCTGCTTTTAAAAGCAAGGATTGGAATTGAGGTCCCCCAGCTTCCCTCAGGCAGGTGACAGAGATGGGGGTCCAGCCTGGAGACAGAGGTCCTCACCAGGAGGTGGGATTCCCACATTCTGGTTCCTGCTCTAGCAAACACCTTCACAATTGGTTCAACATGAGCGCCTCAGCTTGGAGAGGCTACATACGACACCTAATCCCAGAAACGCCCCTGCATAGCAGTTTTACCATTTCCTTCATCTTCTCAAATCAATGAGAAAAATGAACTTCCTGAGCCTGAAAGCTAGCCCAGTTTTATCTAATAGCCCAGCTTTATCTAACAGGCACCTCCTGCTTTGCAACTCTAACCCTTCATTTCCCCGAACTACAATGTTTCATTTCATCTTACAGGCAGCTTTTCATTTAAGCTTTCTCCTCTTCCCCTGTTTTTCCACTTCACTGAAACAATGAGAAACATTTAATTTTCATTTGAGAGGCAGGTTTGAAGAGTTCAGCTGCAGCTTAAGTGAGGCAGAGCACAGACTGTACAGCAACGTGGTTACGCGCTTTTAAGTCATCAATAAAATATTGATCATTTAACTATTGTGCTTTGTCATCTCTACCTCTTCCATGTTCTAACGTCACATTGGGCTAAACTTAAATATCTGGGGTGACGTTTCCTTGCTTCCTCCTAAGGGACACTGTAAACCAGTTTTCTCCTTGACCCACTGTTCTGAGATGAGGAAAGAGAGAGATGAGGCACAGAGCTCGCCCCTGAGCAAGCTGTCTCTCTTCCACCAGTAATGCTGGGATGCTAATTCTTCACCTCTACGCCTCACTGAAACACGGCTTATCTTGAGTTCCAGACTTGCACCAGCATCCAGCAGAAGCCACCACCAAAGCCGTATCTCAGGTTAGGAGTACAGTGAAGCCTTGTAATCTCAGCTTAACTCTGCCTTATACTGTGCCACAAGATCTTTTCTCCACGTGCATTTATGGTTTGTATTTACACAGCATACTTTTCTTATTTGTAAAACAAGAGAAAGGCATTTTCAAGGAGGTTGTCATATTATGTTTCATGTTTCCCATTTTGTAGTCCCATATTTCACGTGAACTGATTCTTATCCCAGGTGTAGGAATATAAAACACCATCATCTTGACCAGAAATAAAGGCTGTGAGCAGCATGCTGTACTCTCACTTTCCTGAAAATGGGAAGAACTGCAAACACAGAGAGGTTGGAGAAGCTGCTGGAAGCCTGGTGGGTTTCACATTGCCATAGACCATCGGCAGGTGCTGTGACCTTTCGCTTCGCCACCATCACATTGAATTGTTGTGCACGGAGGGAGGAACTAAAGGTTTGCCATGTACCTCATACAACTCGGGGTACACAACCAGGGCCTCACACGCTTCAGATCTAGTTCCCAATGCAAAGTGTAACCTAAGAGTGGACACTTCAATAGGTGTCATAACAGGACACTTACTGTTATGACAATGATTGTACTTGACTGCAGTGTAAAAAGGTGTTTAACTGATCAGAATTAAGCAAACAAACCCCCAAATCACTCTTTTCCTGCTTCCACGAGAGCCCTGCTCTCCTTTCTGCTCTTTCTTTTGCTTTTGTAAGACGTCTAGTCTACAAGACTTACTAGTCCCAAAACTCACTTAAATATGTTCAGGTAAGAAGATGGATGATCTTACACCACAGGCATAAGCTGAAACATGAAAAATGTGTCTCAAGGAAACTATTTCCTTAGCAACTGAAGAGTGCAGCAAGCACTTCAGCAGTTACGTACATGTAGAAATAATACCAGACTCCTTTCAGTATACTGGAAATAGAAATGTAATGGAAAATTCTAATTAGAGACTAAAAAAAGACATTATTATCCAAAATAACATTAGATATGGATCTAAAATCAAGCAAAGACAACAACAGGTATGGCCCAGTGTACCACTCTGAATCTGAATAAGCAATGGTTAGATCAACGTTATGGACACCTGGGTGTGCATATTTGACGATGACACAGTCGAACAATTTAACAGAGAGCTCAGAGAAAATAAGTGTGTTTGCACATACAGGAAACTATGTTGAAGAACCTCTTCCTGATGATGTTTTCAACTAAGAGGTTAGGATCCTCAGAAACAAAAAGCAGTCATCATTGTAGAAGCAGCACCAGCGACTGAAAGCTGGGTCTTGGCAATAGCTTCAGAGTTCCACATAAAGGAAAAGTGCTCTTAATTTTTCACATAATGACATCCCAATCAAATTAATTGTTTTTAGGACCATCTCCCGTACTATGTAATAACCCCATTTTTCAAGGGCACTCACCCATCAATTAGGGTTTGCCACCTAACTTCTGTGCGCCTGCTTCTCTAAGAGAAGCTGCTCTGAATCACAGCTCAAGAGCAGGTGGACCCCATCCATCGTGTCTTTCCAGTCACAGGCTATCCAGGGCTGGGATGGACTAATCTCCTCCCCCACACCCGCTGTCCTCTCAAATGCCCCTGAACTCTCCCAATGTGCATCTTTATCACCAATCTGCCCACAGCATAGATTTATATCGGGCTGCAAAATTAAGTCCTTAAAAGGACTCGATCTGGCTCTGTGCTGCTGACGGCACAGGGGCCTCACTGCAGAGGTTTTGGCACCGGATTCAAAACAAGAAGCTACAGATTTCAGATTTCAAGCAGGTTTTTCAAAAGGCCACAGGAGCAAGCATTTTCTCTCAAGATGAAACAACACGACTCCTACAAATCCTGGCGTGGGGACTCCACGTTGCCCCTGCTGAAGCAAGCCTACGGCATGTGCACACACCTGGGCTAGTCTGCACAAAGCAGGTTTGCGTTCTTCTAACTTACCCATTTTCCAACACCTTGAGCTACTATTATATACTAAGTAAAGTCTAGAGAAACTTTTATTTTAAAGTTGTGACTTCTACTCCTCCCTTCTTAATTTTTATTGAATACTGGACTTTCTAGCAAACATTTGACTTCAAAAGCACAGAAGGGGCAAAGAGATCATGTGTTCGTTACACCAGTGCATGGGCAAATTTGCTTCATATTCAGATGGAAACCATTTGGCTCAGAGGCATTGCTGCTTAGTAAATCAGCTGTAATTTCCATTATTCTCATTGTGCTACAGGGGCATCCAGCCCAAAACGCCTGTTTGGCTGAAGTGGATGGAAGCACCAGGCAACTGCCAGGATCCAGCTTTTGTTCTTCGGTGACAGAAGGCTCTGGAAAATGCCGTCAAGGACTGCATGGCAGTGCCGGCAGAGATCATTTAATCCCCCTGAACTCCAAACCCTGCTCACTTGTAACTTGGATCTGATGCCAGCCGTCAGGACAAGAGTCTCCCAGCAGGACACTAGTATTGGAGCATCTCTTGATGCGCCTCACGCTTTCTTTAGGTGGAAAAGCTGTCCTCTAGCTCAGCAGTGGGTAACGGAGCTGCCCCACCACACGCTTCGCCTGGGCGGCTATCCCGGTGCTCAGAGCCGAGCCCTCAGGACCAGCAGCCCCGCAAGCGGAGGGTGGCATTGATGGCACGTGGGGCAGCTGGGCTGTCCTCACCGCAGGGCGGCGCGGGGTTGAGGCGGCACACTCGACTGCCTCCGAAAAGTGGGTGAGAACAGCAAATAAACTGCCTGCCTTTGCTCTGTCTTCTCTTTGCAAGCTGTGTAGACAGATGCAATAACTTCCACAGCAGCCTCAAGGTATAAAGTTGGTTTCACTTCTGATGTTGGACTAAGTGGAAACACCCTTTGGAGAAGTAGTGCCCAGGAATCTTTTCAATTGTGTTTCCAAATTCACTTTTTCCACCCCCAAACAATCTTTATTACCCAGTTAGGAAAAGCCCAGCCTCTTTAGACATTTCTCTAACAGGAAAGTTTGCCAGATCCAACATTTTAAACATATTTTGTCTTTTATATTCCTTTTACTTGGCATTTGCCATTTCATACATGACTTCTTAGGAAATAAAGCATCTGGTTTATTAAAAAATAAATATTATTTCTAGAACATTAGTTTGGGTTAAACCAGCTAAAATTCATAGTACTGCTCTTCAAAATCATCATCCTTGGAATACCTTAAGTTGAAAATCTGTTACTTCAGTAAGTCATGCAATTTTTCAGCCTTTACCTCAAATACGGCTCTGTATCATCACCTGTTCTGCAAGCCAGCCGCCCTCAGCACGTGCTGTCCAGAACTGAGTTTGCTGAAAACACGAGTTACAACAGCATCATCTGATTTTGCCTTTCTTTGCTTTTTTTCACTCATCTATCACCTGCATCCAAACTTCCAACCTTGTTCAGGTGCAGCGGTGGTTAGAAGATCCTTTTAACTTTGTTATTAGAGCTTCTCCCTTGTAAGAGCCCCAGGTTTGCAGTAAGGCGTGCAGAGCTGGCCATGAACGGCCGCCCGCTGCTGCTGCTGCTGCTGCTGTAGCCTGCAGACCCAGAAGGATTTAGCAGAGGTGCAGGATGCTGCAATGACTCCCCGTTAGCTGAATCAAGTTACTTCACAAGGGATACTGCAACTAATCAGCACACAAACCTCATCTTGGCCTGACTCAAGAGAACAAGATTCCTGAGAGGGAAGGCAGAAGGTTTTCTGTCTTAATAGGTATTTGGCATATCATGTTGCATTTGATTATCTTCTTGAATCCATCATTCGCTGGATACATCTACCACATCAAAGCTTTGAAGAAGCAGTCATCAGGCAGACCAGATGACTTAGCTAAATGTGAGAATACTTTTAGCCCGTACCTCGGGGGCAGGGAGAAGCTCGGCTCATCTCCGCACCACGTCCAGCTACAGCAGGTTAGGCAAAGCCTCAACTCTCTGAAAACACTTGGCCCTTGCGCCCATATTGGTTATTGAAACTGCATCTTGCCAAATGATCCCCGGCACCGGTGCTAAAGCAGTGAGTCACCCTCAATTGCCTGAGAATTTCCAAGGCGTTTACATGCTTCAGTACAACACGCTGTTCTTGTTCTCAGAGAGGCTTCTTCACATTCAAAACCTGTTCAAGGACAAAGCTACAAGCAATTACTGACAGCAAAGCGAATGACGAGGAAGCATGCCATTCTTTGCTAAGGCACTCCAAAATTTGTTGTTGCTGTTGGCTTTGTAGTTGTTTCTGTTTTTCACGCTGTCAGAGACTGAGCGCTACCCCGTTACTGCTGCGTCCAGAACCTGAGCTGTGCTTACAGCCCCTCATGGGCAGCGGGGCGAGGAAGCAGCACAGCTACTCTCCTGCCAGCTCCATGCAGCAATCGCTGACCAATCACACACCACAGATGTGACCCGGCGGCTCTGCAGCCTCTAGCTCAACCCCAAGGAAATGGGACTCCGATGGCAAGGCGGCTCCGTTTCCCTTTTGGGTCCCTCAGGAGACACAAACTACCCTGAGCTGCATGAAAACATTTTGATGACTGTGGTGACACTTGCCGAACGGATGAAATCGAAACTCTGAACAGACGACGTTATCCTTTCTACACACACAGACCGTTAATTCTCCTGGCCGCAGCCCGGCATGATGATGCCATACCAATTTTATAGACAGGGAACAGAAGACAGAAGAAAATAAATTATTTGTTAAAGGCCACTGCAGAAACGTTTTTGCAGGGCAGAGAAGTGGACTAGTATCTCCCAAGTCTCAGATTAATACACTACAGAAAGGTCCCTCTCCCTCTTGTAGGCTTGGACTAACTGATCAGAAGCTTTCTATGCAGCTGCTAATACCAGCCACTGCAGAGGTCCTGCAGGACCAAAATGCTGCATAGTGCTGCATATTGTCAATAGGCTGATGTAGGAATATGATGATCCAGCTATGCCTTGCTGGATTTGTAGATAGCCACCCACACAGACGCTAAACTCAGAAGGTTTCTGGCTAACCCAAACGGCTCCAAAGACAGCGACGACTCACAGAGCAAATACCCACAGGGAACACTGACTGGCCTACGTCCTCACTGTAACTGCAGGAACAAACCAGGCAACAAATTTGCAAATGTACGATACACTGCATTGAGATGTGTTTTGCATATGAGGGAGCCAGGACTAGGATGCTTCAGACTCCCTGCGGCTGATGGCAGCAGCTTGGCTATTTTTGCTGCTCGCTAATCTGGCCTAACCAAAGGAACGAAGGTCAGGCAGGAGTCAGGGCTGAGCTGAGCTTGCTGCTGGGAGGGTCAAGCACTCCTGGGCAGTGGGAGAAGCAATGGGAAAATTCATCATCTCTGATGAGGCCATTGCTCCAATTAGGTCTTTTAAAGTCAGATGTTTATAAAAGGAAACCTAAATGCCTGAGCAGGAAGGAGTGACAGATCTAGTTTCTCCCCTGTTTTGTCAAAGCGGAGATAGGGTCTGGACTCAGATGTATGTCTTCCCTCTTCCCACACTTCACTGCCAGATTGAGGTCTAAATTCTGTCTCTAACTATACCTGATGGCACCCTCTTAACACTGGCAGTTTTAAGCAACAAGCAGATGTCACTATGGCCTCTAACACATTGCTGGACATAGCTTTAAAACATCATCATTTTGTCAAAAACATTTCCAGTTTGTAGGAAGTATGTGTCACAAGCAAAAGGCTCAGAAAATCAAATCCTAGCCTCAGCAGAAGAAGCAGGCATCATCTATACTGTTTCGTTTCTATCAATTCTGTAAATATCTGGCAATCAAAATGTCTCCTGTGCTCTGTCATATATAGGAACTGGACCCAGAATCGACACAAAAATAACAGTCAGAAGGAAAAAAACCAACTAATCAAACCACAAATAGTTCAACTAAAGTAAAGGTTGGATTGTGGCTTTTACAGGTACTTTGGTATTGACACGAAACACCATACTTAAACCCCTCCATGGGACAGTCACAGCACATCTCATTTAACTTTTTAGGCCTTCCCCCCCATCTACAAAGATCTTTTTAAGATTAGAATAAGAAGCTCCAGCTGTAGTCTTTAGGTCAGTAAAGATGTTTTCGTATGCTCCAGGAACAGCAGCAGCTGCTGTCCTCCTCACAGGAGGCTCCAGGACAAAAGCACTCAGAAGTTCCTCCTGGTGTAATGACACTGAGGAGGAAGAGAGGAGGTATACGTGAACTCCTTCATTTCAGCTGGAAAACTAATAAGCACTGTCACAACACTAGTCTTGCTGCATATATAAGACTCAGTAAAAAATCACAGTAAAAATAAGTACTTTAGGATCTGTTCCAAAGTTTATAAAAAACAACAGTCAACTTCACTTTTTTTTTTTTTTTTTTTTTTTTTTTGTGACTACTTATCTAGGCTGTGGCATAAGCTTTAGTCGCTTAAATAGTTTCTGTCCACTTCAATACCACTTTTTACCTGGGAATCTGGAGTAGATTCAACTTCATAACAGCTTCTGAGGCAAAGAAAATATTATTGTATTTGCTGCCTGGATGGAGAGTGAAGAGAATGACTAATCAGCCTACCCTTTATACTAGATGCCTGCAGTAGACAGAAAAGCAATCCGAATTTTCCCAGCAAGATAGGATGTTCATTGTAAGAATAAATATTCCAAGGAGTCATATATGCTTGCAGAAGTTATATACAGTGCATTTAATTACCAGTGATGTAAATAAATGATTTTGACTTGTGTAACGCAACAGGAATAAGTGGTCTCTACTTTTAGTTGACAGTTACCAGTTGCTTTCAGGCGAAAAGGAAGGCAGAGTGGTAAGGCAGTGATTCTAACTGCTACCACCGTCATGGAAATAAGAGGGGTTAGTTTATCCAAGGGCATTAATTTGACCGTGCTCTACTAGACTTATCTACAGATAAAAAAAATTCACTTCAAGTAAATGCAAATTGCCCTCACTCGCACCGTGGTGTGCAGGTCCCATGAATTTGCATTACTGTAAAGAAGCCCGTATTGCCAGTTTAAGCTTCTCAGGTAGAAAATACTGCCTACGTCAAGTCTGTCATTTGCGTATCTTCCCATCGCCAGAGGATGAGACTTCAGCTCCTGAGTGCTGGGGGATTTCAGCAATTTCAAAATCAAACCCAGTTTGATTCAAAAGCCTAAACAAGCTTAAACAGCTAGTTTCTCAATGGAGCTGAACGCCCTCAACCTCCCCATAGCTCCGTGGCTGCAGAGAGTGCTCAGCACCAGCGCTGGCCCCAAGCACCGCGTCTCAGCCTCTGCGAAACCCCCCTCACGCGGGCGGGCACGCTCAGGGACTCGCCGCACTGGCGGGAGGCGCAGGCGGGGCTGGGGTGTTAAGAAACCCCAAGCCCTGGTTGCCTCTGACAACTCTTGCGTTACGCCACGGTCATTATTTATGAAAGCTCTGCCCTCTAACCCGGGGCTCCTGCATTATGAGCAGTGCTGAGTTCATCGGGTGCTATTTTTCACAGCATTTTGCATGACCCGGTCTACCAACCACTAGCGTACGCAGCATCCAAACCCTGCACAGCCGGCAGAGTAATTTCCTCACGGGCTTTTCTTGTTGCAGTAGCTTCATCTTTTCCAAAGATTAATGAATTCCTCTTTGCAATGCCCTGTGACATTACTACCCATTTACCCGCAGAAGAAAGATTGCACGACTGCTCCCAGTACAGACGTGTGCTTTATAATCAAGCCAGATTGTTTCTTTAATATCAAGGCATGTAGTTCATCCTTTAACTTAAATCAATAAGGATCAAAATAGGTTATGACTTCTATGCATACAAAAAGGCTTGAGAGGGTCTGTAAACAGCTGCATGGCTTCCGTGGAGCCTGAAGGACGGCTCTGTCAGAAGCACGGAAAGTTGCACATTTTCAAATAGTCAGAAAAGGAAGGAAATGTCATCAACTAGTGTCAGTGTAAGTGCATCTCTTAGAAATGCCAGAAACTGGAGTAGGACTGTGGAAATGATTAAAGCATATTGCAATGTAACACTTACACATACACCTCAGCCCATACTCCTTCATATATGTAAGTGATAATTCAGGGAGAACCAATCAAACTATACTGTGATCTATCTTCCTGTAAGAGAGCTCTTTGTCATTTTTTTCTAGGCAGCTCTTTAAGGAAGAGCTAGATACAACAAAGAAGCAGCAGTTGGAAGCAAAGGATTTCCTGAGAATGAAAAGTCTATTTTCAAGAAATTGAAACAAAAAAATATCCAAAAGAAATAAAGCCGTATGTGCACTGATGTTTTGTTTTGTTTTGTTTTGTTTTGTTTTGTTTTGTTTTGTAATGAGAACCAGTGCTGTGAAAATAAAATAATAAAAAAACCTCTCCAAAGACCTTTGTATGCTAAGGCAGTATACATTTTTCTTGAGTCTAAGAGAAATTGAGACAGAGAATAGCTATGACTCAAGAAAATGTATCTTCTGAAATGTCTGGTTTATCAATTTGATACATTTACATTGAAGAATGTTAAAAAAACCATGCGACGGAACAGAAATATAAGAGGCATGACTCAGCAACAGGACAGGATCCATCTTTTGTTTGATTTAAAAGAGCTTGAAGAACCTCTGAAACACAGAAGCATTCAGAAGCAAGTTACTTGAGAGACTTTGCACTTTTTTTCAATCTACACGATGGGGAATGATTGGACAGAATTAATGGGTGTTTTGCAAAAGCCCTGCAGTCATCGTAGGATGACTGGTGCTACGTTGGTCTTATACAGCATATGTGTATGGCAATCTGTATCTCATATTTATATGCTACAATATATTTACATCGTATGCAAAGATTTCATGCGACCAGAACAAGAAAGTGCTTCCTATACTGAAAAAACGTCATTTGTATGCTATTTTAATATAGCTGACGCCAAGCAAAGAAGTCTGCAATGCTCACACTGCGCAAAGCCACCCTCACCCTGAAAAGAAGGAATTGTCAACTTTCCGACAGACGCCTGCACAAGGGAGACAAGACACCTCAGCTAATGGCGATTTCATTAAAAACAGGCAGCGAGATGACACTGAGCTCCAGTGAGGAGCTGCTTCTACTGCTGACGACAGCATAACGGAAGCATATCCTGGAGAGATAACTTTTGAGACAAAATTCCCAGTTAAAAGTTTGTTTCATCGTGTATCCATGTGGAATAACGGTAGGTAGCTCATCCCAGACAGTATAAACAGACCAGGTTTCTGAGAGAGTCACATGGAATCCAAAACGTTACAGGTTTTATCAGGCTCCAGACCTGTTTCACTATCAGTTGCATTCATTTTCTCCTAATCTTATTTTTAGGAAAACATAGTTGGAATGTCTCTGTGAAGTGCCACAACATGATTGTGATGCTCCTAAAAGAAAATTGTAAGGTGGGTGTGGAGCAGAAGCCAAGCTCCTTGGCTGAAGCAAGATACCTAATCCTTAGCACATCAAGGAGGCACCTTCGTTGTTTGTCTGGTGCACTGGAATTCCTTTTTCAGAAGTCTGTTTAATCCTTCAGAGATATCATTGCTTTGTTTTGGTTTTGCTGCTACACTGGAATCAGTTCGCTCATACCTTTTAAAGTATTTTGTCCAAAACATAACTTACTCTCCGATGGTTCAATCACCCTTTACAATGAAAATCTTAGAGGAGATCATTTTGCCTTGGCTTCACGTCTTTTATTCTGCAGAAGAAGATGAGGATGCTGGAAAGCTGCCTCGTGCCGGCAGAGCAAGGTCTCCTGTGGCGACAGCGCTGCGGACAGAAGTTCCAGGCTGCCTTCCTGCATGGCCACTTGCAGACACTTGCGTGAAGAAAACCATTCCAGACACAAAACTCTGCGAAGGACACAATGCTGCTACAGGTGGTACAAGCCCCGGGAGGTTGCCATAACACAGACAGGGCAATCGGTCTGCTAAATTTCACCCTGGGCTGCTCCTGTCCTCAAAACAGCCCAATGTAGGAGCGCATAAGCCTCCCTCCGATCATGTCCTTTAGAGGACAAGTTCAGCACAGCTTCACTGAAGTTACTGGAACTCCCTAAAGAGAAAAGCAGTTACCCAATCTCTGAAAGCCCTGGTTTCGGTAATAAGAATAAAACTATACAAAAATCTAGCAAATGAAAAAAGTATCCGAGTAATTTTGGAAGACATTCAACCTTATCTCACTTCAGAGCTTGGCGTCATCATATTTCTCCTACCAATTCCTTTAAAGATGTTTCACAATATATTTTGTGATCACAAACATAAATGTTACAAAACATCTTTACAGCTTTAGTTGCAGTAACTTCCACAGCAAGCTGAAACTGGGAGGCCCAGTGCTGCACGTGGCTGCAGTGAGAGTCACCGGAGCTCTCAGGACACCCGAGCCACAACACTTACAGGTGTATGTTCCCTACAAGTCACCAGCACTTCTGCTGAAGTGCAACATAGTTTAATAGTGTTAAGCTTTTAAAGGAAAAAAGGCTTTGTGACAAATTAAAAGATTAAAAATTTCAAGTATCTAACAGCACCTTACGGAGATGTTCGACAGTTGCCTACATGCAGTCATTACTGTGCCCTTATTCCCTGACTCCCATCACTTCCTTACTGTGCTACGATGTTAAAGCAGTGACACAGTACAGCCTTTTCACATTCGCGTTTTGCTCAGCCTGAATCTTTAATGTCTCTACTTTACCATCCTAGGTAAGTAAAAAAGTCCTATGAAATAGCAGCGCACAAATGAGTAATAACCCTGCCTGTTAGATTTACCTTCGCTTCCTTCACCTGAGGTATGCTTTAAAGCATCAATCTACTTTCAGATCTGCAATGCAAACCCGCTACAACTTTAATGCACTAAGGCTAAATGCAAGCGTGCAGCCCAAGCCTGCGTTTTTTCAGAGAGGTAACTCCAGAGAGTGGGATGTAGTCAGGAACCCTCCTAACACATTGCCATTTTGTCCTGCCTTTAAAATCCTGTCAGAGCGGAGGGGAGGGCAAGTGCATGGACACGCTTGCTGTTCAGGGTCTCCAGTGCCGCTTCCCATTCTAGAAAGGAGCTCTTCTGGGTTGGGCTGCTCCAAAGTGTAGATGCAAATAGTCAAAATTTGGCTTTTAGTAGGCTATCAGCAATTTCTGTATATTGCTCTGCATGTGTCTTACAACAAAGAATAGGCAAATTTCCGGACCACGTGTTTTTCATGTTTATGTTGGAAGATGCAATGAAGAAATTGGTTGACCTGAAGTGGGACTAAGCAGCAGTTATACGGCACATTCCAAAGCCAGCAGATATAAAAAATAGCAATTACTAACCAGAGAAGAAAGATTTTAAGACATTAATGCCAATGATAAATAGCAGAACTGGTACTGGCATGAGCTACCCCATAGGAGAGTTTCCTGGGAGTTTTAAAAAGCACATACATTGAGGAGATTTTGTTGTTTTGAGGTTTTTTTGTTTGGTTTTGGGTGCTTTTTTTACAAAGTAGTATCCGTGCAAATAAGATTTGAAACCAAAACACAGCACTCGATAAAGGTATGTGGACTTACCATATGCTTCTGGGTTCAGAATCCAAAAGACCATATTAAAACACTTTTTAGAGATACACACTGGATTTTCTATGCTGTGAATAAAATCTTATTCCACTACTGTTCTGGTGACTCATGGGAGTACAATGCCAATTTTCTTCAATTCAATGCTTTTGCATTAGATGAGGTAAAATATATTGCTCAGGCTCAATAAACTGGGAAATACAGGCCTTATTGCTCATCATTATGGGATGAGAAGAATGGGTACAACTTTTAAACTGGTTTTATAACACTGCATTTGATCAATCACAGCTGAAACAGAAAGCTCTCCTTCAAAATCTAAGAGGTGTTTTTTGCATGATTTGCCCTCACACATAAGACATGAGAAATGACATTGCAAAAAACCAGAATGGCCAGGAGAGAGCAAAGCTAGGGGACATCACAAGTGAAATAACAAGATTGTGCCTTGTGTGACCCTTGTGCTGAAATACTTCATTCCCTTCTGCACCATGCTACCCTATAAAAAGGTCAGATATACTGTATTACCACCCTATAAATAATTCAGGGTTATAAAGCTTCTTGTCTGATGCTGAAAATGAAGAGGGCACACAAGAGTGCTCTTTGAATAAAGTCTTCATAAACCTTACAGATCAGAGTCTATTAAACTGTGCTGCCTTTACCACAGCCCTGATGAAGGACGCGTTATTCCCTTAGCCTACGTCATACGTCACTGGCAGGTCCCTGGGCTTGTCTGCCCAAGTTCCCGGTGAAGATACATTGCAAAGAAGTTTAGCAGCCCCAGGTCCTGACTCAAGGGCTGAGTGCACAGGCTAGTCTGGGCTCACAAGCTAGAAAGAAATCGTTGATTTGCACGTGGGCTCCTTCACACTAGGCTTTGTACAAGCGCGAAATAATAGCTGATGTTTTCCACAATGAGCTTTGGTCCAAATGCTCGGGAGGGACAGGTGCACTTTCTATCACTCCAGTGCAAACACAGGTATTTATCAGGAATCAGGACATCACTGACTCTGTACTTCCATGCTCTAAACTCACACATTGCTGCACCTCCAAACTTAAACGTGCCACAATCAGCGAATACATTCTGGTGACAGCTCTGATACCGCTATCCATGCATTGCCATTTGCCTGTAATGCGCAGCTTGCCTTCTCTGTTTCCCTTAGTAGAGATGTTAAAGAGTACTATCAGAACTTTTGGGTTCACAACTATTCCAAGTATTTTAGCATATAGCTTTTCAAGTTGTTGAAGAAGACCTGATATTAAATACCAAAATTCCAGCCATTTTAGAATCTTCTCTTCTGATAATTATTAACAAGAATTAAATCATCTTCTTTCTTCTTTTCCTTACTTGCAACTTAGAAAGTTTACCCTGCTTCTGTATAAAAAGGAGGAGGAAAGAGACAGATTTGAAATGACTGGACTTTATTAGCTAAATCAAAGCTAAATGTTTTTCTTTCTAGATGACACTTTAAAATATTTGCAATAAAGCAAAAATATACCCTTAATCTGTTTGAACCATTTTTCCTCTGTATATATTTTCCCGCTGTTTTTATGGATTAAAAAAAAATGCTTCAAGAAGAAACATCTGTTTGACCTTAAAGCATACAATCTGTCCATTGTCTCCTATGGAAAATAGAAATTATATTGATTTTCCAGCTTTTTTTCCTCCTCTGCAATGGAAAATTGAAAATGACTTCAGCATGCCTAGCAGACCTGAGCCTCAATCTGCATGGTCCAGCTGGCAATTCTCTAGGCCAAATTGATCCTTTGGGATTTTTTATACCTGTGCAACTACCTTTTCCTCCAAAGAGACTGGGAATAGCTGCGGAGAACGACCGCTCAGCACTGACAGATGACTGTCTCTGCCTGTGTCTGTACCTACACACCAAACTACAGCCACATCACCCACTTTGGTGGAGGCGTGGGGTTACGATGCGCCTAAGAGGGGGCCCAGCACTTAAGAACACTTATCAGGAGGAATGGGGGAGGTGGGGGGGAACCACGATCCATTTCTGACAGCTGATGGGGATGGATCTGCAATATTATTATCTGAATACGCCACTATCACTGCTGATTGTTCAAGTATCAGCCCAAAGCACACTATGTGCTATACGGGCATGTAAAAAGAAAAATCTTTGGGTTAAAGGCAGGCGTGCTGTCCTGTATTATATGGCTACCATGCAGAGGGAGCCTTGCATTGCTTCCTTGCATCTTTGAGCACACACGTGGAGAAGCAAGCTGCCAGCCTACCTGATCCGGGGCAAAACCCGAGGGAGCCAGCCCTCACCCCCTACCCGGATGAACCAGCCACACAGCACAGCCACGCTGGCCACTGGTCAGGGCAGGTGACAAATGCAATGCTTCTCCCGGAGGCTGCAAATTACAATTTTCTCAGAACAAAGTGGGGAAGTGATAATTTTTTTGGATGGTAAATCCTTTCTAAGGTGCTGTGAGGAGCAGCACAGCTATATACTGCAATTTACAGAAAGATTATGAACTGTGACCGAAGCCCATACTCCCCAAGTTAAATCACTCTTTCTACAGGACTGAATTCTAGCAAGAGACCTACTGCAATCAATCACATTCTCAGAGAATAAGAACTGCAGAACGTACAGCGTCAGAGCAGTATCCTGAAAGGGAAGGGGAAAAAGAAGAAAGAATACAAGGAGAAATTGTCATGACTTTCATTTTCTGAGTATTATTCTTCCTTCTCACTTGTTTATCTTGTGACCAAAATTCTTATTTCTGATATAAAACAGGAAAGCAGGTCCCAAATGCATTCTAAAAGTGCCTTAATAATATAGCCTTAAAATTTTGAAATGGGTGCTTACAAAGTTTTTTTCATTTTATTTTGGTGAGAGAAATAATTAATATTAATGCAGGGAGCACATTATCAATTTACATTCATTTAGCTTGCTGTTAAACTGCTGTAAATTCCCCACTCACCCATTACTCATCGCTATTTTCCTGCTCCTGCAGTAGCTGTAGGAGTGAACTCTGGGCTGCTGTCTGTCTGCAGCACGCAGCTGTCACTCAGTCAGCTTTAGAGCATTAACAGTCATGCTCTGATAAATCTGCCATGGTAGGAACAGGATTAGGTCTTATGTTACTTTAGTAGGATCAGAACTAAGCCTTGAATCCTCGCATATGTTACATACACACACACCAGCAAGCAAAATACCTTAAGTGATTCAAGAGCCCTGCAGTACCTCAGCTTTGCACCATTTGTGCTAAAGACTATTAGGTAATTGAATCAACAGGAGTCTTGTGTCGTATGAGTCACGGCGTGGGGACGGACGCGTGGTTCAAACGAGCGATACCAAAGGAGCCCCGCCGAGGTACCGCGGCAGAGCCAGGGAGAGCACGGCCGCCCAGGGAAGGCACAGCAAGGGATGCCGAGCACAAAGCTCCGTGCCGACAGCCTGCTCTGCCTCCTTGCCTGCTGCCACGCACCAGACGTTGGCCAAAGTAAAGGCGATTGCAATGCCCAGCAAGCAGCTAAACAGGGCTGACCGCTGAGAGGAGTTCAGAGGATGGCAGCAGTGACAACGGCACAGGCTGGTTCATGGACGGCGTGCCCACGTGAGGCTTTCCAGGAGGCTTTCCCCTCGTGGTCCGCTGTGCCGAACGCCCACCCTTGCAGCCCTGGCCAAGCCTCCTTCCAGGGGCACTGGAGAGGAGCATAAAAGGACACAGCCTGGACATCCATTCAGTATTAAGAGCTTTGTGCGTGTGTACCCTTAACACATGATTTGGGGAACAGGAAAGCTTCCCACCTTCACGGCAGCCCACATGGCAATTGGTTTTGCCTTAGAGAGCCAAACATCTCACTTATCCAGTGACCCACGTGCAAAGACATTGCCCCTTCCACACACGACAGAAACGGCGCGAGAGCAAACAGTACGTTCTCTGAGCTCCCACAGCACGGGACAAAATCTGCCTTGAGGACTTCTATTGCAGCTTCTTGTCATTATTCTCCAGAGACAACTGTGGCTTCAGGTCAGCACAGACAAGCGTGGCCCCCAGGAAGGGCAGCATTGCAATTGCAACCTTAAATAACACGTAACTGGCCATAGTTACAGATAGCTCTTATTCTACAAAAACAGACTTACACAGATACAAATTATTATAGCAATATATCAAGTAGAAAATCCTGCTTTTGCAAAACACATAGCCACAGAACGATGCAATGGGCACATCCATGGTTTCAATTTCAAAGGAAATCTAGTTTTCTGAGGTTTTAAAGCACTTCAGAAGACAAAGGTAAATCCTCTGTCACCTCTGATCAGCTGCAGCTGCAACCAAGGAATGAGCAATGACACCAATGAATGTAAAATCTAGCACAGTTAACTGCTTAGCTGAGTGGACGTTTGGGAATTGCGTTCCTTTTTCAAACCTAGCTGATAACAAGCACACAGGCACATGGCAAGACACCAGAGAGAAGCTTCCCTTAGCCTAAAATGTATGGCTTGGCTACCCCATTAGCATTTCTTTAGTGACTTGTGAAACTGAGGATCAGCCGAACTTTGCTGAAACACCGCTGTATTGGGAATCCACTGCTTCTTTATTATACAGAACAGTATTAATGTATTTTACAAAGATTGTATGCTTTATTGTATACCTCTAGATGGGAGTAGTCATTGTAACCACTATTTAACATTTTGCTTAAATCTACCTTCATCTTAAACCCCTCATTTATAAGAAAACACATGGCACACCCTGGGCACACAGCTGGCTTGGAGGTGCATTTTCTCCCAAAGGTAGTGCCTGATCTCTGTTTTCTCTGTTAAGACCAAAAGTGCCATGCAGCTAAACCACAGGGAAGCAACAAGTGCTTGAAGATCCACTTGCATTTACACTTTCCATATTAAAGGAATTATTAAAGAAAAACAATCAGTCAGAAAGGGGCAGTTTTAGAGAAGGACAAATGAAACTTTTTTAAGCTCCCCTTCCCTCCCCAAAAGCTATTTCTGTATTTGCTTTAAAACTGGCTGAAATATGTCAGACATGCAAATCCCTTCCCCTGGCACCTGCTCCAAGAGGAGTAGAGCTGCAGCAAAAGGAGGAGCAGAGACAGAGGCTGAGCATCTGCTGCATTAAGTGGGAGCTCTGCGGCTCCTGGAGCATTCCCCACTCCTTCCATCCCCATCTGCCCTGTACCACCCACCTCTCCTATCAGCCGCTGCTGGAAGAGATGGGTCCTCATCCTTTACTCCTCCTTCCAGTCCCACAGCAGCCTCCTTGGAGCAGAGTGAACTCCTCTCCTGGAAGGTCTACCCCGCTCCTGAATTAAGGAACATCCACCTCCCACACAGTTGTCAGACAAAGCCCTAAATAGCCCAGGTACCCTTCTCAGTGAGAAAACACAAAGCTGTTGGCTACCCAGTGCTACAACAGAAATTGCTGCTGGGTTGGGGAACCGTTTAGGAAAATCTCAAAGGGACAGCAGGAAAAGGGCAAGCGAAAAGAAGAGCTCAGCTCAACCTGATTTGTAAAGCCCTGGGCCCAGTATTGCTGTATTTGCCATCTCCTCCTTTTGGGACCTGCACGTGTAGAAGGATAAGTCTATGGCATACACACACATTTCTCCAGAAGGCACCTTTTCAGGGAAAATGCTCAGCAAACTTCCAAGTTAGGAAACTGTGGCCTCAGTTACCATCGCAGCATTAAAACGTCTGTGCAGTTTGTCATGTCAGCTACTGGCTGAACATCTCCTCCTTCCTCTTCAGAAAGCAGGAAAGTGGAAGACAAGAAGCATCCTGGTTGGAGAAATTGGGGTACCTCTGTCTGAAAGGTCTAGAGGAAAGACCCACTGGCACATACCTCAGCACAGGGTCATTACCTGCCACTGAGATTTCATTCAAATGATTTCATAAATAACTGTATATACATCACTTCTATTGCGCTGGTCAAGCTGACAGCTCTTGCTTATAAAATATAAATAGAAAAGATAGCAACAGGATTAGTTCAGTTTCATCTAACTCAGCACTGTTAATATTTTTCCATAAAAATCCACTCAGGAGTCTGCACTGCAATCATCCAGGCATAACTTTGTTATCATGAACTAATTATTATAGACAGTTTGCAATGGCTACACGTTTCTGTCTCTAGTAAACAGATTAAATCACTGCAAGATGTCTACAGCAATAATCATACAAGACTGTTGCAGTGAAAACTCCATTTGCTGGGTCTTTTTCCTTAATGCTCTCAATGTCACAATCAACCGATCCAGTGGTGAGGCTGCCTGTAGGACTATCAGTGAATACTCAGTATGAGCATGGTGCCCTAGGGAAAAATGCTGGTATCTTTTGTGGAAAAAAAAAAAGAAAAAAAAGGAAAAATATAGCCTCACTTTCACAATTTTTTCCTCACTGTGAGAAAATGGTATCTCAGTGCTACAAGACACACCGAGTTAAAGAAAGTTCATCATCTGCCCCTGCACAGGTGGTCAGAAAGAACAAATATTAGCTGAGGTACAGGGCAAGGGAGAGAGTGGAGAGCCTATGGTAACGCAAGACACTGCTGATAAGCAACAGCGTTGCCAATGATCTATCTTCCAACTTGCAGTGATGTAAATGAAACCCCATCTCACTGATGGTTATTTTTCCACCTGGACCTCATCACTCTCCTGTAAATTCTTTCCTGGAATTTATTGGAGTTAACACCAGCCACAGAGGCAAAAAGCAGGGACACCACCTATACAAACCTGTTCCAAAGCAATTTGCTTCTGGTGCTTTGGCACCTCCAACCGACTGACAATAAATCATAGCTGTTGGCTGAGTCAAGGTTTGTTTTAAATGCCATTGTCTGTAAAACCTCATACCAATTTACTGGTGCTATGCTCCGATGAATGCAAGAAAACAGTGTCAAAATCCCTTTTAGAGTGACACCTTTACTGTCAGTATTTTGTAAACAATGTTGAGGCTGATCTGGGTGTCAAAAAGGAGCGTATAAATATTTTGTTACAGCATTTATTGCAAGGGTTTTATAAATAAATAAATAAATAACTGTATATAAATGTATATACACAGAAAATGCAATTAAAGATATTGGTTGATTTTGCTCAGTCCCTTTGTTCTTTGAAGTAAAATTCAGGCTCATAGGAACCTCACAGTACTGTCAGAGCATTTCAATGGAAACATCTATTTTCCACCATTTGCTTTGACGACCTCCCACAGAAGTTTTGTTTTGCTCCTGGTGACAAACTAAACTTGGTGCAAAGTTCCAGAAATTAGTGATACACGTCTTCAGAGCCTGAATTATAGATTTTGCCAATATTCAAAAAGAAAAGGCAGAAGCAGATTATATACACAATGAACTCGCATCTTTCTACCTTGGTTGAACCTGAGGGTTGAAACCAGACTGGCTGGCTAACTCAAGATTCACAAGAGTTTCCTAGAGCCACTTTTATGAAGAGGACAAAAAAATAAATGCAATCAAGTATAATGGAACTTGTTTTTATCACTCAATTGCCTAGAAATTACCAGGTACATTCATACTATTGTTGGAAACCTATTATCATTAACAACCATATTGATTTCCATTTACAAAGATGTCTTTGAAAGAGATAATTGCCCAGTCTGACTAGACAATTCCCTTTTAACAACGCATAGAAATATGTGACATTATGACCCTCTACTCAACAGCTTGTTCTCTACCTATGCTATAAGTGAAAGACATAGTAAAGGAGCACTCGCTCTTTTTGCATTGTACGATTTATGGTGCAATTTGTGTGACGGCAGTGCTTTTTCCTTTACTGCCCTCCCAGTGTGACTTAAATCTGATTTGGAAGAACAGTATGTAATATTTCTATCTGCTCAAGCTGTGTGTAAACAAACTACATCCGTTAAAACCACCAAGTGTCTCTATGTTTGTTAAGATGACAACCAACTAATGATTCTGGTTTTGTGACGTATACTTCACCTGAAAAAGGGGCTGTTGGTATTGCTCTGCTAGTCGTTTAAAAGAGGAGGCTGTGATCTCTGAGGTACGATGCCGAAGGGGAAAACTTTGTGTAACCTAGGAGTTCCGTTCAGGTTTCATCAAAAGGTTGGAAGGAATGGCATCATTCTGCCATGAGTCCAGCTGCACAACGGAGCAGGCATCCAAAGAGGAGCAGGGCTGGGCAGGGGTGCTGATCACACATACAAAAAGGCACAAACTGCTGCTGATCTTGTAACCGATCTTGTTGATTTTGTTGCTGATCTTGTGCCTACTGCCCAGTACCCAGATCAGTTCTGAAGTACCTGAGGGTGGAAGGGCTGCTGTCAGAACATTTGACCTCACCTACACCACGCCAGCGGACAGTATCCTTCCTTCTAGAAGCAAGTTTTAAAGAAATTGTGAATCTCCCTGTGACTACCTCTCTTCTAGAAATAAAACTTCTGATGTATAAATGTGAAAGCAAAGACCAGCACCAAGCGTCACAATCTTCAACAAGGGTAATTTGCCAGCAACTCCTAGACTCTAATTTGAGAAAGAAATAATGTATTTAAATTACATTGCAGATTCAACAGTTCATAACAGATTTCTCTCAATTACTATGAGAAAAAGCTTCCCTCTTAGTTATTTTATAATGTTTATTTGCCTTTTAACTAGTTTTCCTGGAGGCAGATACTATAAAAGCATAAAGGCAAATTTTTATACTGCAAGATCTTAAAAGCTGCGTGCCTGCAGCTACCTTAATGTTATTCTTTTCTGAAGTCAGCACCATCAAATTTATCCTTTTATCATTCATAATCTTCAAATAGCTCATACAACCGCACTAGGATCCAAACACATTTATTTCCAATGCACCCAGGATCGAGACGTTTATTTTGCTTGACTGCTGACAGTCCTACACAGTAATAGAAAGCATTTGTGATAGCTGAACTAAAGCACCCTTCTAGCAAATGAAATCTTGATGAGGGTGTCGTTTTCTATTGTTCAGTGAATTTATTGGAGTTCTCAATATTTAAAGTTGCTTAGACTGATAGTTCATTTAGGCTGGAATTTTCCTCTTTATACCTATTTGTACTACAGTTTATAAATTATTAATTTGATCCTGAATGGAACACCTGGAATGGGGTAATAGAAATATTTCAGTTATTGTAGATTTAAGGATTTACCTTATCTGCTTCTCTGTGCAATATGGAGCCAGAAAGACCTTACTCTTTAGGGTTTCTGGGATTAGAGCCATTCAAAACTTATACTTAATTACTGCCCACATCATCACCTGCACTGATCCTCTCAAACCAAGCATTATTCCCTGTTTTTTTTCTCCTACTGGAATTTTATCAGACTTATGATGCTGCCAGAGGACAAGGCTGGACCTTTCCTAATGACTACACAGAGAATCAATAAAAACCTAAAAATAGATTTCCCAAATAATTTTATAAAAGTACCTTTTGTGTTCTGAAAGTCCATGTTGGCTAAACACACCCTACAAATATTGTGCCTTACCCTCTCATTCACAGCTCAACACCGAGATCTGTATCATCAGTCCATGCTGCAGCCTTTAGCCTTGTTCAGGAAGGTTAGTACAGTATACCGTGGGCAGGCCAGCGGGTTGTGTGGCAACAGAAGGCAAAATAAACCCTGTGTGATTTCAGCATGAAGGCAACCTCAGCCACAAGTGAAGAGTACTCTAATGTAATTTTCCTATGCAAAATGTGCGTGTAAATGTGGAGGAGATTCCCCCTATGGTTAGCTAAGCACAGGCGCCACCTCCACCTTCCTCTTCTTTACGTGGAGCTCAGAAAGCTTCTCCCCCTCTTCCCCCGTCCCTTCCCTTCATGTCAGCCATGGGCCCTTCTGCACTGGCAATTCCCTGAAACCACCACTCGCTTCCAGTGCCCAAATTGAACAGCAACACTCTTTTCCCCTTCCCTTAGAGGAAAAGGAACATTTCAAACCCAAAGCAGCACAGATCTTCCAAAATCCCTCTGAGAAACTCATGGCCTCTTCCCAGTTCCGTGCATCTTTCATGGTCTCCCTGGCAAATGCCATCAGTGAGCCCAAGAAGCAGGGGCCGCACGCTTGGGGCTGCTGGTGCAGAGTCCTCGGCTGAGGTTCCTGGACAGTGGCCCACCATCAGGAACAACGGAAGGAGAAATGACCTTGTGATTAAGGAATATTTCAGTTTCCCTCTGACATTTAATTGTCCACAGTCACCTCTTCTTGGTCATGAATGCTATTCTGAACGTCAGCTCTTTGTTGCCTTACACACCTGTCCATTCCCAGCACTAGCAAGCTCCTGCAATGTTTTGCTTCCAAGGCAGAGCACAGGTTCTGTAAAACCAATGGAAACGAAGAGTGGATTTGGGGGGTAGGGATTCAGGAGGGAATAGGGAGAGGTGTTCCCTACAGGGAACAGTTCATATAGACACACTTCTGTGCTTTTCTATCTGTAACGTGATAGCAATGCTTTGGGGAACGCTAACAAGATCACTGCCAAAAATGGATTAGGACCAACATCACTTTTCTTTGCTGGGTCATGCTTTAAGTATGCTAAATAAAAATCAGTTCATTTTGCAATCAACGGAGAGTTAAATCACAAAACTTTTTTTTATCATTTCTTCATCGGGAATACTTCTGTGTTGCCAAAACATTACAGCATACACTCAAATTAGCAGACAAAACTGCCATTTTTAATGAATCTTGTGCTAATATTGCTTTTTAGCAGGGCAAAATCACCATGATAAAGACACTGTTACCGTTGTGGCAGTCATGATATAAATCAGAGATTTCTTTCACATTGACTTTTCCAGTCATGGGTAAGTGACAGAGATTCATTTAGCCTTTTAAATGTCAGTTTTCTTAAAATCTGAGCTGGGGTAGTTGTTTTCTCGGAGACACGTTTGAATCCCACTGCAATAAAGACATATTTAAAATTAGCTAACAACGCAACTCTGTCAGGAGGCTCTTTTCTCTCAAGAGAAGTTAGAAAAACTTCCCGTTTTGCAATACTGCAACCTTATCAACAAAGCTAATTCTTACTAAGCTGTTATTTTTACTGTTTGAAATCCATTAATACCACCATTTAAATACAACATACCTTATTTTTGCAATTTTAAACACCACTTTAGAGAATTTATTAAGAATCATAATCAGATGAGAATCTAGCCCAGGCTATAGAACGTACCCATTTGACAGCAAAATGGCATAAACTAAAAATTGACACTAATTTATCTTTCTACTCTGCAAGAGAAAGATTTCACTTCTTTTAATTGTCTTAAATTAAAATAAAACAAACAAATAAAAATCCTTTAGCTTAATCTTCTTGTGGCAAGGAATCACATTGCAGGTAGATACAAACCAGTGTTACCTTCTCCATCTATCTTCATTGCCCAGGCCAGACAGTCCATTGGCAAGAGGCAGATTTACCACAGGGGGGTGATTTCAGTGACTCACAGAGACTCCACGATTGTAAAATTACGCAGAAGAAGATGCAGTGGCTTCAGCTCAAATCGTTTATTTGTGGAAGCAATTAGAACTAAGAGCAGAATAAGGCAACTGGTAGATGCATTTATGTAATAATTCAGGGGTGATGGATACAAAAACACAGGAAGGACATTTGCTGTAAAAGTTACTTGACTTGATGTCTCAAGACTGACAAAACCAAGTAATTAGACATACACAGAAAGAAGCCATGCTGGAAGAAACGCTGAGGGCTCATAGACACCTCAAGCCAAAGACTCTTCCACAAGTGTGTGAGAACATTTGTACACACAGACCTGTCCGTGTAATACCAGCAAGATTTGAGAGGGCAAAGGAAGGAGGTGTGAAGAAGGGAAATGCCAAACATACTTTTTGGTCACTTCTGGCTCTGGCAGCACCTTTGGCTTGGAAATACTGTGAAACACGGAACTGACTCAGGAGGTTTCAGACTTCGCACCTCAAGCATAAACACCCTCACGCAGGCACGGTGCTAAGGCCCCATGCGATTCCTCCGATAACATGGAATAAACACAGCAATAAAACAATTCTTGCCAGCAGGAGAGAGGAACATATGTTTGGAGGGCAATGACAGCTCCTCCAAGTCCAATCCTGTGCCGTCACAGACAACTGCATCCTCTCCATCAGCTTACCAAGTTCTGTCTTGGACCTAGTTTGACTTTTTTTGCCTCTAAAATCCAGTTTCAACATCTCATCCTTTCAATAATTAGAAACCTTATTGTGAATTCCATCTAAATTTATGTGTGATCAATGTAGATCTATTTGGCATAAGCCCTGCTCTTTCTTTAGTACGTAATGGTCCTGAAGCCTCATTTTATTTCCTCTTGGAGTTTACCACTATATTTTCTATCACAAGCAACACTATGCCATTCTCTGCCTTCAAATTAAAGAAAACATATTGGCAGAAAACTCTTTGACCACCAACACTGAAGAACAGTATGTCTGAAAAGACCAGCACATGAAAAACAAAGATTACTGTTGGATGCCATATTGACCTTGAATCAGCCTGTGAAGCATTCATTGTGGCCAGGAAAACATTTTCAAAAAGCCAATTTTGGCAGCAAGGGCAGGCTCCCAACTGGCAGTGAGGTTACTCTATATCTGTTAAGAAGCAGTACCCTGTTTCCTATTACTTGGAAATGGCTGGGATTTCTCCACTGTTTCTCCAAGTAGCTATTTTTTTTGTACTATCAATACTTATTAGTTACAAAAGAAGAATCATACTCCTAAAAACATCTTGTCACAATACGTTTGTTATTCAAGTAAATATAGTAGGTGGAATTAAAAATAAATTGTTCAGAGGTTTTTATCAACTAATTCATTTATCGGTAAGTCTAGTTAGATTTCTATTTAATGCCTCAATCAGATGCCCACAAAAGATAATTGCACATGCATAAATATATATGTTATACTTCTGTGTGAAGTAAAATGTAGTTTTGCTATTTAATTGTATGCCTACATCTTTACAACAGCATAACAAAATACATTTCTGTGAAAACCTTTTCATATCCAAAATCTTCAGTGAAAATCCTGTGGCTTGTGACTAGATTCTTTTTCCTTTCCCTTATTTCATATTGAAGCAGATACTTCATAAATAAATGTTACAGCAGACAAATATAAAAATTTTAATATTATTTTAGTGCTTTCAAAATTACAGTTGAATTTAAATAAAAAGCAAATTGTTGATTTCAAAGATGCTGGTTATATATAAAACACAGGACCAGTAAAAGACCTAGAAAAGTAATGCTGAGAAGGGTATAAAATAACCTCACTGCTTTTTCCCTCTTTTCTTCATAACAGGGAGAAGACCATGTCATCATCAATATTATTGCCTATCACCATCATTAAAAAGCCATGAGAATAGCTTTGGAATTCACGAGATTAAAAAACAAAACTACCCTGCTTTTTTAGGGTTTGTACCATACACATTTCCAAAGATTTATAATTGTGGGATTCCTAAACATATGAGTTGGGTTCTTGCATAGATCTTTATCTCCAGGAATTGTGCCATCAGGAGAAAAAGCACCAAATGGAGTATTTTTATGAAATTACAGGAGCTGGCAAGCGCTGTCACACTTGCTGTTTTATGGTGAATCTTAAACTATAAAATTTTTTTTTTTAACGGACTAGTTCTCAGAACCAAACGGTGCCTGCAAATGAAAATAGTTTCAATATGCAAAAAGAAAGAACTAGCTGTTGGTCTACAGCAGTAGGTTGGCCAGCACGCAGAAGCGTTAGTTTTAATGTGTGGTTAAAAGAATCTTCACTGTGAGATTTCTGGCCCATCTTGAACCCTTCATCTTATACCACCTCTCTCTGCTTCACGTGCCCTCTGCCCCCACCTTCCAACTCCGGTGAGGCAGAAGAGATGTGTCCCGCTGAACATTGGCGAAGCTCTCATTAATAACTCTCATTTTCCTAACACTGGAGTAAAGGTAGGAAAACAGTCAAATACAAGACAAATACAAGACATTTGTCACCAAGAGTCCATGAACAGAAACAGCACTGGAAAATAAGACGTAAAAAAAGAATACATGCTTTTTTAACAAAGGCAAACAGTAAAAGTCCATCAGAAAATGGAAAAAACATTAAGAAGCGTCACAGCTTCAGAATCCGAAAAATTCAAAGCAACCAAAGGGAAAAAAGGAAATGGCTTGGGGAGTACGACTGCAGGTTCGTTACACCTCGTTCAAGCAACTAAGCCAGTCTCAAGTGGGTTTAGAAAAGGGAAGTACACCCTGGATGTAAAGACCGTTCAGAGCAAAATGCAGTTCTGCATTAGGATTAGATTTCACGCAGCATTCACCTCTCAGCGTAACCTGGAGGCTGAACGGTGGCAGATGACAGAAATAAATGAGGGAAGGAAGAGCAGTGGAAGAGGAAGAGCTTTAGCCCATGTCGCTGGTGCGCTGCTGTCAGCCTCTGGCTGCCTCGCCGTTTATTTAGCAGCTCTCAGCCGGGATCAGCCTTTTCTATAATTCCAAGTATATTTTACCTTTTCTACAAATTAAAAATTTAAAGCTAATACCAGAAAGCAAACCATTTATATTGTAATATTTTAATTTTACTTTTCCCTGCTTGGAGAGATTCTTAGCACTGAGGCTTTCAAAGTAATATCAAAGAGAATTACGATAATATAAGCAAAATCATGGGCTTCACTGTAGAAAAATGAAGTCAACTAAGCACCTGAAAACTGAACTGAATGCCGAGATACTAAACTGTACAATGAATGGGACAAAGTAAAGGCAGGTTGCTACACAATTTTAAATACCACGTTGAGGTGTGTTTGGAAAAGAAACAATTAAAGCCATTTCTACTAACATCAATGACTTCAGTTCCACAGGAATTACTCAGACAAGTTGCTCATCCACGTTCCCCAAGACTAATCAGCATCTCTCTAATATATCTAGAGGACACCATGGAGAACGTCATTTAGAAGACAGACGTGCGGGAAGGGAAAAGGGGCTGGGAGCGGAGGAGGGGGGAGCCGGTGCTGGAGTCGCTGTCATCGTGAGAGAAGGAGGGGAGCAGGGTCAAGGCACAGCGAGATTCCCCCGGGATCTGTAGTCTGGAGTATCTGAATAAAAAATGTATTGCATTGATTCTGGGGGGGAAACGCTGCAGCACGTACCAGCCAAAGTCTTACAGCCAGCTTCCTGACCACTTCTGGTTATACTGCACGCAGTCCCGTGTGCCTTGGGACCTGACCATTTTCCATGGCAAAAAGTGTTTTTCTCAAAATATTCTCCAAAAATGCTTGAAGCAGCTCGTTCACTTCAGCTCGATCCCTTCCCCGTGTTCAGCAGCTCACTGCAGCTCTAGTTTAACAGCAGCAAGAGATGGTCCAGGTCACCGTTCGTTTTGTACAGCTTTTTTCAGTATTGTTGACAAAACAACTCTGATTCTAATACTACTGACTGCCACCAAATGTAATGAATTCATTACAGATTTCATTTCATAAATAACCATTTAGCTCTTGCATTATTAGATGCTTTTAGAAGTAATAAATCAATTAATAAACACAGCAAGTGGCTTTTCTTTTTCAGTGCTGACAAGGCACAAATTCTGTTAATTTTAGATGTCAAATCTATCATTAAACTAGTAGGCATACTCTGCATAATAAACATCCAAGTATCACCCTTAATTCCAGTTTAATGTTTGCGCTGTGACACTGTGTTTACATTAAAAAAAAAAACAAAAAACCTTGAAAATTATCCCCGCTGTGACCAGTTATCCAGAAAGAAATGGGAAAAAAAAAAAAAAAAAAGCAATTTGTAACCAGATTGGTTTTATTTCGTTCTTTATGTTTTAATAATTCTATTTTTTTTTTCTGTATGAATCTTTTTGCCCTTCACTGGAATGTTCTGATGGGAAATCACAGAACATACAAATTGGCCAAAAGATCGTTAGCAAGTTGCTAGAAAAAAATGGTAAGAACAGCAATAGATAATGCAATTTTAGCCCAACTGTGGGCTTTATTCTGTCTGGAAATGTTGATTTGCAAACACTGGGGTAACTAACATGGTTCTAGAAGGCCATTTACACATATTGCCATAGCAAAATCGATGTTCACATTCTAGCAACATGAAATATTTTGTTCTTTGGGATCAGAGAAAGAAAAACTGTAACCCAAACACTCAAAACTGGAGGGAAAATAAGTAGAGTTTGCCCTTTTAGAGGTACGCCCAGAAGACCTGAAACAGCCCAAGCTGGGAGGAAAGTGCTACAAAACAGCATCATCAGGTTATACCAAACTATTTACATCTCAGCCCCTTTCTCTCTGCATTGGTTTCTATATTTATTTCAGACAAGTATTTTCATATGCTCAAAGACCTGAGGTTGAACTTCTTAAAGTTATTCCTCTATACCGAAGAATGTGTTTCTCTATCAAAGACTTATGAAAATCACTTCAAAGAAGTTGACACCTACCTGCAGCATGCTTAGCTTCCCAGCACAAAGTAATACAAGCAGAAACCTAATCTGATGCTTTTGTTCCTGAAACTCTCAATGGCATAACTCAGATGTAGCCAAGAGAAACATGGGAAATAAATTTGCCCATCATGAACATTTTATGATAATTTGAGTTTTGTGTCATGTTACAAGCCATATACTTTCCAGAATTGGACTAATTAAATATGTCAGATATGTTCAAAAATATTGTTAAAAGATTAAATTAGCCCAGAATTAATTTGGGGAAGTAAGGAAATAAAATTTTTCATTTAGAAGACATAATAGTAAGTATGTTTGGAAAAAAAACCCTGTAACTTCACATAATTTTTTGTAGTTTCAGAAGATTTTCCTCGTTAGTAATTTCCTTTAAAATTTCTGCCCTGCTCCTCATAAGATTTATGGAAGGAGTCTGGGCTGCTGGGGTTTTAGGATAAAAAGGAGAATAACTAATATATATAACACTGTCTTGCACTTTTAAGTGCTAACTTCAGTATTAAGGTTTATTTTGAAGAGTTTTTTTCCCAAACTAGCTGGTTCCCTAATTTTACTGACTGAAAAACAATCAAAACTGGGGAAAAGATGCTTTTTTCCCTCCTTCCAAATTCTTTCTTTTGTTCAGCATTTCTGTTTGTTTGTTTTCCATTATAAGTTCATTCTCAAAAGGAAGTTTTCAGCTAGAATTTTTTTTTTTTTTCCTTTGAAAACTTCCAAGGAGATAAGTAACCTTTCTGGTCACTTGCAGTTTTGAATCTATGAAGAAAATGCTAGGTTATAGCTGCAGCTACTCTCGCAGCTCAGACCAAGTCTGATTTCTGATATAGCACTAACTTCCCAGAAGAGACCACCGCTTAACATTACACTGTTCATCATCTCACAGATTCTCAAAGTGCTGATCAAGCTTTCAGTTTAATGAATGGTTACCTTAAAGTAAAATGTTTCCAATTTAAAAAAATAAATAATAAATGAAAGGTTTGTGTTGAAGGAGGTAGAACGTCTGTACACTGAAGTACTTTGGTATATGCTCTTTACTATACATTGTTCAAAAACGCATAATGTTGCCTTAAGCAAAACGATGTGGAATCATAAATGAAGGTCACTGCAATGGTGGCTGAGCCACCTTGTGTCTCCATCAAGGAGGAGTGCAGGTCCACTGCAAGCAGGAGAGGTGGTCGACTCAGGTCTTGCCAGTAAGAAGCACACAGGTAGTATGATCTGAGGGAAGCATGCGGTTTTCCATTGCTACCACCATGGATGAACTGCCAAAAGAGCACAGAGCTCCTATACGTGCAGTAAGTGGAGCCAAATGGCTGCTATTGACCATGATCTACTATTGACCATACTTTTATGTCAAAAGCAAAATTTTGAACATAGGTAGTTGTATTCACCATGGATGAGAAAATGCTTAACAGCAGTAAGGAAACACATATTTTACCTGCATTGACCATCACACATATTTAATCACCATGCCATGGAAATCAAAATCCACATCTTTGGTATAATTGTAATTCTCTGCAAATACAATTCTGAATTGTATACAGCTGTGAGATTCCCACTTCAGTCTTCATATATACAAAATGAGTTACACTGGCTGCCATCACATTGTTAAAAATAGAAAAGGGAAAGAACTGCCCAACCATCTATTCCATTTCTAAGCCAAGGAAAGGCTTTTGTTTGTTGGGTCTGAGGGGTTTCTTTACAGCATATACTTCAATGATCTGCCCAGAATAGATGGGCACTGTTATTTACATTTCTTTTGTGGTACTTTTTAATAAAGTAATTAATTCTACCAGTAGTGACCTACATAGTGCTTGAAATTCTTCTTGCTACAGGAAATAATTTGCATAAAATAATAAAACAAGAGAATCTGCACTGAAACACGGCACAGAAGAAAATCTTATCATCTAGCATATTGCAGAGGAACATCTATCCATCTAGGAAATAATTCAGACTCCACAAAGTAACAAGCAAAAGTGCTTGTCCCCTGCCACCATTTCTATTTGTGAAAAAGCAAACTAGGAAAACCCAACAGTTGAAATCTGCTGGCTTTGAACTACCTACTCATTGCTATTCACACAATTACCAGCCAATATCTGCATTTCTATTTCTCATTTCTCCCTGGAACTCATCTCTGGGCTAAATCACAACCACATGAAAGATGACTTTTCCAAGGCAGCAGCATTTCAAAATTTAGTGTGTGTATCAAATGTTGCTTGCTTAGTTTGATCACATTGCTTTTACTGAACACTCTCTGATTTATTGCAAGCAACACCCCACCCTCTCTGCTGTCCCCATAGCCAGTGGATTTTCTGCAAACCACCTCATGATGAAAAAAGTAGAAAGAGTTTGGTTAAAAGGTACTTTTCAGGAAGTTTGTCAGCCTTCCTCAGCTACAGCAAACAGATCTGATTCCATACATTTGCTTCATGGGCAAAACCAGCCACGCAGTCTCAACCATGTCACGGAAAAGATATTGGTTATGCAGGTTTCAAGGCAATAGTGAAAATGCTTTTTACCTGGAAAAGCAATTCCAGTATTTTCAAAGAAAAGAAATCCAAATGTTCCAGAAGGGAAGAAGGACTACAAGAAATTCTTCTGAAATACAAAGCAAGGTCTCTGCTTCGACATACCTACTTGCACATTCCACTCAGACACTTCGTCCTTCCATTGAGAGTTAGGAAAACAAGGACTGAAGGTCAGGCAGGCAGCATAATCCAAAACCAGACTACAATATCCCTCTGTCTTTTCACCCTTTTAAAAATCCCAGGCATACAGTTGTACTAGCTATGTTTTGGGTTTAAAATCAAGAAGTAAATTAATAAAAACATAAATCTGAAAACAACAGCAGGCTCCAAAATTATTCTCTGGTATCCCACTGACACACAGATTATTAGTTTTTAATTTCTACCTGGTGAGCTGAAAGCACTTGTTGTGGTTTAACCTCAGCCAGTAACTAAGCACCAGGCAGCCACTCGCTCACCCCTCCTGCCCCAAGGATATGGGGAGGAAAATGGAAATAAATCTCATGGGTTGAGACAAAGACAG
>VXBL01009115.1:117633-152498 GCA_013400195.1 Aramus guarauna | reverse complement strand
TAGCCTAGCCAGAGCCAGGAGAACTATATTATTCATAATAATATTTGAATAAATTTCCAACAGCTGAGAAATTCATCTTTCAAAACAATTGCTTCAGAGTTGCATTTTCAATATTTTTTTCTTTAAAAGTAAATTCATATTTGGTAGAGTTAGACAAGCTTTTGAAAAAAAAAATAATTGAAATCAAGATTTACATTAAGCATACTCCATTGAAATATAAACCAATCATTGAATCCCATAGCTAATGAAAATAGATGCTGTAATTAATGCTTTTGATTGTTATTAAGCTTTATACTTAAAAAGGGGAGAGAAAGAAAAGCCTTTGGTTGAATCTGATGTGAATGAAAAAGACAGAAGAGATAAATATGTAAACATCTTATTCAAAGCCTGTTTGCACTTTTTTCATCTCAAAACTGTTTAAACAAACAATCGTGTTGGAAAGTACCTTGGGAATTTAACAGGGTTGTTTTTTTTCTTGGATGATCATTTTATTTCTACAAAGAAAAAACAGGATTTTTATTTTGAAGCTTTTAGACAGTATTCAGCTAGGAAAAAATATATATTGGCTTAGAAAGACATGGCACAAAAGCAAGGTGAAGTTTTTTCTTTTTCATTTTGCAAAGTCTCACATCACCTACAAGACTTTTACCAGAAACATGTCTCATATTTCAGCACTCCTGCAGTTTAAAATGTTCATGGCCATCAGGATAGCAAAAGAAATTAAATGTTCACAAAAATCTTTCATGAGATATAGCTGATTGCAGTTCTTTCCTATGAAAAGTTCAATAGAGGGAGAAGTTCCTTATGGCTCTATTCTACCTTTTTTACCTTTTTAATTGTAAAAATACATGTAGAAATATAAATAAGAGCAGAAAATGGTTAAAATAAATGCACACACCTATTCAAGAGCCAGCAGATACTCAATTTTAATAAAAAGTTTTGATATATTTTAGGGTTTTGTGTGGAGTTTGGGGAATAATCTGAGCCTTTTAGTTTTGCTGAATTTACTAATAGTAGGATTATTGATTCTGTCAAGGCAATAAAGTCTGAAATAAAATCAGTTCATCAACAGCATCTCAAAAGCATTAAATAGAATGTGGAAGATACTATTACAGTCATTTTAAAGTAGTATTGATTTTCCTCTAAGTCCCGGCCATTATTATCTTCTTGGTTTCATGAAAAGCTCCTCAAAATAACAGAATCATCATTTCCGAAGTTTAAAAAAAAAAAACAAAAACACACACCACAAAACAAAATAACCCCAGATAAACCTCATATGAACATTTTGTTCATTGTTAATACTGGAAAAGCAGATAAAATATTTGTAAACTCTTATTTTCAGGAAGCAGGCTATCATAACCAATCTTAGAACAGAACAAAACATTTAAATATTTTTATATGTATGTTGGAAATATTTAAATATTTAAGTGAAGCAGAAATAACTGAAAATATAAATTTACACTACCATCTCTTCCTTGTAATAATATGAAATACTACAATTAAACATAGAATCTGAAAAGCAATTAGGAAATATTGAAAGTAATTCTGTAGTGCAAGTGCGTTCATGAAATAATCAGTTAACATGTTTACCCAAAGGTTTGCCAATCACACTGAAGTATATTACTATATTAATAATAATACTATTCAAGCTTTTACAAAATAAGCTATAAAAATAAAAAGCTATAAGGAATAGCATATGGAATTTGCAGAGAAAAAATAGTAAGGTTTTTTATATATATGGTTTGTAATTCTAAAGGAATATTTAAAGTTGAAGTAGCTTTTAAAAAGCAGTGATCCTTCTGTGAATGCATATGTCATCATATTTAAATATTATATAGAAAATAACTGGGAAGAAGAAGAATGCATCATAAGAATCTGTCCCTGGATCTGCAGCTGTGCCAAAAATAATAAGCCTTCTATGAATCCAAATTGCTATGGAATGTAGATGGCTCAAATTCAACTTTTGATCAGTTACCAGACCCAGCTCTTACCTTCCTCAGTTGCTTCCAGCTGATGTGCTTCAGCCTCATTGAATTTCTTAATTCTAACTGGAAGACTGTCCCTTATGTGCAGTCTCTCATTTCACATTCTTATATTTCATCCTATTTCTATTATTTCAGCCCTTAATTGTTTCTATATGATCTGACTTTTTTCTGATTGCCAAATCACATCATTTCCAAATTTGTAAAACACTACCTTTTTAAGCCATCATTTAATATTGGCTGCAGTGCCAACCTCTGAGAAACTCTCCTAGTAATCTTCCTCCAGCCTAGTAACTGCTCTTTAGACACAGTTAATTTCTTAACTACAAACTCTATAATCCTTATCTTTCCAACTAGTCTAAACTTAATTCATATAGCATTTTAGAGACCATCTGACTGACACCCAGAAATTATTCTACAATACTCCCGCAAGCAAAGGTTCTACAATGTGTTGTCTGCACAGAATATTGACAAGACATTATATTTCTCTGTCACCATAGGCTCTCGGTAAACTCATGTTGTCTCTTAGCATGTTTTCTGTTTTCTCCCTTCCTTCACAGTTTTTCCCTAAATTGATTCATGGTGGTGTGGTCCATCTTTTAGGTATATAGAAGCCTGAACTGAGGCTTAATTTTTCTTATTTGATCTTGATCATCTACATTTTATTTCCATGACCTCATTCCTTCAATTTACTCCCCTTGAGGTTCCTTATTCAACATTACTTTTGTTAGTGGAAATGGATGTGCCAAAGCTTACTTGTCTCAAGCTGCCTTTTTACTAATCTTGCTGAAAATTTGAGTGACTATTTGTTTTACAATTCTCAGGAAGTTTGTCAGCTTGACTTTTGGCAATTCCATATAATCCCTGCACTTTCTAATAACAGTCTTCTATCAGGTCCCTTATTTCCAATAGGCTATTGGATCCCCACTTTGTTGGGGTTTTTTTCCCCTCTTGTTTCTTGACATTTAAATAAGAGACAGTTTCTACAATTTAGATACATTTTGTATTCAAAATCATTAACTTCCCAGCAGAGCTGCTTTCATATCTCTATTTTTTTTCAGTTTGCCCTTTGAAAAAGAAAAATGTTAGCTACAGAGCTTTTGTGTATGAATGGCTTCTGTCTTTTTCAGCAGTATGTTAATTTAAAATGTCAAAAAGCTTTTTGAGGTGACTAAAGCACTTAAGTAACGTGGAAAATGATCACCTGATGTTACTGCCAGAATAGCATGCAGGACTACATTTAGATTCCTTCTAGCGAAGACAAGCCCATTTGTGTGCCATCTTTTTAGGTGAACAGGTTTAGATTGTACAAAAACCTTAGTGGAGTGACAGAACATTTTCTCTTTGCTTACTCTTTGTCCATATTTAAAGTATTCTTTCTTGAAAAACAGATGACACTAAATAAATAAACACATTACTGGAGTGCTACTGTAAACTTTTATTGTTATAAGTATTATGTTGTTGGGTTTTGGTTTTTGTTGAGTTGTTTTTTTTTTAAGTCAGTCATATCATCAGTTCCATTGGGAACTTACAGAATCCCAAACTCTTCACAGAATGACTTTAGGTTTATTCTTTCCCAGCTTTACAATCACCTAGAACTGAGGTTACATCTCCTGAGCAAGCACTGTAATGACCAACTTATTAACAAAAGTTATCTAATGTGATGTCAATCCTTTTCTTCCTCTTCTTTGTAATTAATACACTGCAATCACTGGATGTAGTACGCAACATTATTGGTTTAAAAAAAATTGTTTTCTTATCTCAGCAGTCCTGAGATGACTGGGGTGTCATACAGCATAGCAGATCAGAGCTGGGCAAAAGCAATCCTCTCCTGCCTGTTCGTCACCCCAAATCAGCTACACAAAAGACTGCAAACAAGAATGTGGAAAAGAGCCCTGAGATGTCTGGCAGATGGGAATCCTTAAGATTTGTATTTCTGCTAAAGCTTTGTGTCATGAAAATATATCCTGCGTTAATTAAGTACACTCAAATTACTCCCAAGAAATCAGCTCATCAGGGTTTTTAAATGAAGTTTGTATGTCTGGGGAGCTGCTAATAGGTTTTAAGAAACTGCAGGATTCTTGTGGTGCTGAAAAGTTGTCAATCTGTTCTTAAGAGATAGCTGCCTAAGGTCCACATGAACAGATGCAAACAGAGTTTGGTGTTGCCCACAATGAATGAGATTCTGTGTCTTTGGCCAAATATATCTAAGAAAGATATCTCAGTTTGGACTGTGCTCATTTTAAGGATGCCAAAATAGAAAAATGAGACATTCTAGAGTATGATTCAGACCATCTCAAGTCTGAATTGCCTCTAGAAGTGCCTTTTCCCCTTTGTTACAGGGAAAGTCTCACCAATCGATTGAAATGACTCAAGATGGTTTAAGCCCTGGCTACAACTTTGCTTTCAATATCAAAGTAATGATAGCTAGTCATGTCATTTTTATTCTTGTAGAAATACACACAATACTAATATACTATTTTCCTGTCCTGAAGGAACTTGAATATTTCACACTCTGACTAATGGAACTGTCATACAAGTTAGAAAGCAATAAAGGTAAAACTCAAAAATAATTATTGTAGTGCTTGAAACTTATTATTATTTTAAATGCATTGGCAAACAAAAGAGAGAGGGAGAGAGAGGAAGGGGAAAAGAGGAAGAAGTTGAACAGTGTTAAAAGGGATTTTATAAAATTAAGCCTTTCACCTGAGCCATGCATTCCTCTAGAATATAGAAATACAGAGGTAAAGAACACAAACTCAGGGTCTACAGAAGACATTCTAAGTTGATCTACAATACCAGAATGTCTTATGGACAATAGCCTTGAAAGTAATCAAATGAGTTTTTAGTTATAAATTCTAGAATTATATAATAATGAAAATAATTTCCCGTAATTTGTGGTTCTGGTCCCTGTAAACAGACTAATTTTTCTTCATATCAGAAGAATTGTCTAAAACATTTTTTTAAAGTATTACAAGACATATCCTCTAAATTTCACTACTGCAATCAAAATCCACAAAATAAAATTCCACTAAAACAGGCATCTTCCATTTTCTCAGAACATTTTCAGGCTCATTTCAACAAAGGAGAGCAAAATTAACTTGTTTAGTAGCAACAACAGCAACAAAAGAATAAGTTTTTTTTTTTTTATGACATGAATCATCAGCAGTTAAAAATGCTCAAACATTTTCTCAAAATTGTTTTAGGGTTTTTGTGACAAATACCATCTAGGAACACTAAAGATGAAAAAGAATATATTGAACTTGCTCCACCATTTATTTATTTGTTTGTTTGTTTGTTTGTTTACCTATTTTACAGACCTTTATGCCCAGATACATTTCCTTGAGGTTCTTAAGAAACACTTCTTTCCCCACATTTCTCCATTACCTACAATTTCAGTTATCTCAGCCAGGAGGGTGCTCTGTAGCAATGGCCCACTAGTGCCATGGGGAAAGCAGCATTTCATCCCACTGATGATGCTCTTCCAACAAAAGCCTGATTGTAGTGGGAAGGAATAAAGAGCAATGGGATTTATTGAAGATGAGAACCTGGTGGTGACTGGAGTGCAGGGGATGGGGGAAAACTCTGGATAGCGTTTCCAGGAGACAATGAGGAAGTACCACTAGGGGTAATGCTACCAGTTCTCACATTAGGCTGTGGTAAAGTTTAAGGTGGAAAATTTTATACCTAGGGGCATAAGGAGACAGTAAACACAGTTTGTTACATTCAAGGGACCTAGAGAGTATGGTTAAGGGCCTGCCACACAGTTGAGAAAAATTTCAATATGAATTGAGTAGACAGACAAATTGGCAGAACACAAAGGACAGATCATTAAGCCATGAACAAACTGAAAAGATTAATAATTCACAGCACATGAAAGAAAAGTAGAAATCAGAATTTCAAAAGCACTGTAAGATATCCTGACTGCACATTCTTCAAATTTCATACACAACAGTAGTGAACTCTCAACATCACATAAAATAGCCTAATGGGGAGCAATAATTAAGATAATGTACTCCTATGTATGAATATACAAATATACACCAAAAATACAAAAGTCTTTTTGCAACATCTGCAGAGTTTAACTAAATTCATCTAAGAGAAAAAGACACTTTAATCTGACCAACCCAGTGTCCTGGGACTGCCAAAGGAGGCAAGTCTGTTCCTTGATTACTATCGTATCTTCTGGAAACTATCTAAATGGTGATATCTGCACTTTACCAGCTAAAATCCTAACTTTACACTCTGACCTTAGCACCTTCCTCAAACAAGACTTCCTTAAAAGGGATGAAAGAAAATCAAACAGACATAATGAGTGGTTTCCTGAAGGACCTGCACAGAATGCCAGCAATAACAAATGCAATCTTAATATTATATGTAGAATTAATTGGTCCTTGGCAATCAAGGCTGTCACCAGCTTTATCTTCCCTTCCCCCCCCCCAGTATTCTAGATAAAAAATGCTAAATTTTTACATTGTGATACTGGAATTAGAATATAACGACTGGATACTCCTAGCATTTTCCAGCTATAGCCTGTAGCTACTGAACTTCAATAGCAGATGCTTAATAGATTTGAACACCCGAAGTTCTTCCTGATTGTAGCCCCTTTGACTAAATACATGGAATTCTGTGCATGAACAAAAATTTGGACTGTCTCCAAAAGGGTCTTAAATATTTTGTGATTTATTCTGGCTTATCTAGTAGTCCTCTTACAAGGTTCAGTAAGTGCATATTCTTCACTGCAAATATATCAAGGATTCCAGGAGACATTAACTGCTCATTTGACTCCTAGCCATAGTGGCCCATTTCGTAAAAGTAATGGTTGAGAAAATAAATATTCCTGAAATTCCCAGGTGACTCCGATATCTGCATAGTCCTTCACCAGGTCTTGCATGGTATGAGCCATATGTCTTCCTGACCACAAGCTGTATGTTTCCTTGACCATAACAGTGTTAACAAGATTAAAAGAACTTTTATGGAAAGAAGAATATTTTAAATAAAGAGGTTACATGAGAGCTAGCTGTTCACATTGATCCTCCTGTAGTAAGCTGCCAGAAATGTAAAGGCAGGAAAAGAACCTAACTTCCTTGAGTAAGAAGTGCTCCAGCACTTCCAGAACCTGGGAGCTGGGCAAACAGATTTCAGCAAAAACATTCTCTCTCTTTAAACTTAGAGGCTAGTCACATACAGAGGAGTCAATTGAATCAGACACAGAAGTACATTAAGCTATTCATGTCCTCAGGCAGACCCCTAGCAAGATGGAGTAGAATTCCAGTAAGATGGAGTAGAGCTCCCAATGAACTGCATTTAGTATCCATTATACAGCTATGTGATTACCTGCTTTGGGACAGGCACCAGATGGGTATGCAGTGCATAAGCAGCCCATAGCCCTAAGAGATAAAGTCTTGACTCTTGAGGCCAAGTTGTTGAACTGAAGAATTTCAGGAAGACAGAGTGGTTTATCAACACTACTCTTTGAACATTCATCTCCAGTGTTGCTGAAGAGCACATTCTCATAGGAAGCCCATAGCAAACACCTGCATACAGCAATCTCATCTCTCAGCTAGCAACACCAGAAGTCAACCAGAACAGCAGTGAGCTATTGAGGAGAAAAGTAATCCCAACAATAGATCCTCTTCATCCTCTTGCAGTCATCCTCTCCCTGGAAGAAGAGATCCCTACAGGGACTAAAAGTAGGCTGAAATGGTGGGAAAATAGTTCAGTGTGTGATGCCAGAGAAGAAATCACACTAAATTACCTGGCTGTGGTGAACCCTGTGAGTTATCCAGATAAGAAAGCTAAAAATTGCTGGAGAAGATCAAGTATGTAGATTTAAAAAAAAAAAAAAAAGGCTCTGGAAAGAACTTTTAAGCTGTTGGGAAGAAAACTGAAGACCAACCCCTCCACAGTAGTATTTACTGACATACTTTCAGTATCACATATAGGGCCAAAAATAGAAGTACAGAGGCAAAGCTTTAATCTACAACTGAAGAAAGAGTGCAAGACAAAACCACTCAGATTAATCAAGAACAGGAGACACTTCAGAAATTAAGGGAGCTGTCACAGGAGGGACTAACTGCAGCTGAACTGTAAGGGAACCAGATGGCTGGCACTTCAAGGCTTCAAAAAGGTTGTAAAGGAGTTCTTAAACAGAAGAATGAGGAAAAGCTGACAGCTATGATAAAGTATGTACTAGATACAAAGTGTTGAACTGTGGCACAGAGGTGCAGAGGTTTAGGGAAGGACCTCTAGTGAAGGATAAGATAGAGGATAACAGCAGTCAAATGGAAAGTGGAGAAGAACAGACAGAAAGGATCAAATTATTATAATAAATAAAAGCACTTCCTGAAGTACTTCCATGACACTATTGAATGTCATGCTCCAGGGTTACGACAATATCTAACTGTTCAAAACCAGTATGAAACTTACTTGGAAAGCTGATTGTTACATCTCTGCATAATTCAAGGGTGTTAGGTCAGGGGATGAAGAAATAAAGAAAGTAATGATGGCTAGTGTTATGAGCACTGTGATAGAGGTCCGATACAGAAGTGTGCATATTATCACAAAAAAAAAAAAAAATGTCGTTATATTTATTGACATATTGTGCTGCAATTTTGTGTTTGCACAGATCTCTATGCTTTGACATTAAAGCTCAAATAGAACAAATTTAGCATAGACCTGAGTAAATAGCTGTGTTGCAAGGCAGAGTCAGGGCAAAGCAGCTAAGTTAAGAAGGAAACTACAGTTTAAGGTAATCAAATTTATACTTTGTAATCTCTTTCAACCTTATCATTCTGGTTTTATCATAGTCATTCATTATTTGCACTATAAAATGCCTCCCTATCTCTCACCACAATCAAGGCAAAAGTTTTCACAGAGGCTGTAATATACTTTCTCTCCTACTTTCCTGTATGAATAGTTACTAGCTAACAGTAAGTCCTTAGTTCAGATATTTAGAACTAGTTCTTTCTGTTATAGTCATGACCACCTGTGAAGCAACATTTCTGTGTTCAAGCTGGGCTGTCACTGTCCCAGACCTGCGTACCAATGGGAAACACCGAAAGGCAGAAATCCATTAAAATAAATGCTGAGTAAGACAGTGAAATATTTTATGGAATGAGATGAAAACCATGGGATTCTTTAAGAAGATGGGAACTTGGGAGAGTCAAGAAACAAAACCAAGAAACTGATAAGGGGAGGCTGGACGTGGGAAAACAGTACTTTAAAGAATACGGAAGACAGGTAGGACACTTCTCTGTTCACTGCAAATATACATCCCATCAACAGGCAGAAAAGAAAGGAAAGAAAGACTGTTATCTAAAATTAACTTACAGCACTTCTGTCAGTAAAAACCTTTAGTCCCCACAAAATTTCTTTTCTGATTTGCACAGCCGGGATTATGGGACAGTGAACCTATGAGCACATTTCTGTGGTAATCAGATGTCAATTAACACGAGATATGGATAGTGATTACTTTTAATGACTTTGCTCAACTGAAGTGACAAGCAAGCTACAAGAAGAGAAGCTTCTCATAAAAATATTATCATACATGAAAAACTGGGGTCTATATATTGTATTTAAGAAATTATAGATAACAGGATTGTTTTAGGGCTCTCTCTACAAATATTTTACAGATTCAGTTCATTGTTTGTTGTCTGTTTTTTTTCTCCTACAGCTGTTTATGTCAGTGCACTGAGCCAGTCTATAGATCAAGCTGAACTAGTCCCTGAGACAAAAAAAGCCCAGGGAAAAGAGGAAGCAGAGGTGCCTCATCAATGTCCCACTACCAGAACAGCACTTCCCAGAATTATCAGCAGCTCCAGGGTAGGAAGGAGGAAGAGATATCTCCATTTTTTTCTACAAATTAAGACCTACAGGGATGGCGATAATAAACTTTACAAACAACTTAGGGTGGGTCCTTGACAGCAGAATGTCTACAACTTTCCCAAAACTTTCATCTGTCTGCTTTTAAATTTACTGGCTGACTCTCTCAAGCCCATCAGAAACACGCATGGGTTAAGAAGGGCAAAAGACAGGAAATTTTATGAGCATTAAGGAACTGGCAAGTATGCTGGTTTTAAGTCAACAAATAAGGTAATATTACTTTTAGGATGCAAGGTCTTAGAAAGTCATTTAAAGAAATTAGCGCATTAAAGTAAATTTAAATGACTGCTTAATAAAGTATAGCAAGATTGGTTTGGTTATACATTTTAAAGGCAAAATTTGAACAAGATTGTTCAAAAGTAGTAACTAATTTGCCTTGTAAAGAGATATATATTTATTCAATCATATTACTATAAAAGTTATGATTTGTTACACATGTAATGAATGTTAACAAGTTTTCTTCTATGAATGTATTTTTTTAATTATGTTCTTATTTTAGAATGAACTTAGAATCAGCATATTTATCAGGATTTTTTTGTTGTTTTGTTTGGGTTTTTTTACATATATCAGTCCTTTAATTACAGAGCAGTGTGATATTTCCCTTTCTGGAGAGAACATAACTAACCTAACAAACCTAACCGCAAACCTAACAAATAACTGTAATCTGCCAGGACATACTTGAATTTGCTTGTATTATCTCTTGAAACCAAAACGAAATTAAAAATTGCATAGCACAGCTTGTTTCTGACACTTCTCTTTAATCGATACTACTGAACAGTTTTGCTGAGGCTTCATGCAAATTAAATACTTCCCCTTTGGTTCTGATTTTTCAACCACTTGCTGTCTGACTCTCTCAAGGCAACAACAGGGTTTGCTGAGCGAAATCTGTGCCTGTAAAATAGATGGTAACATTTCAAATATGGGATGTGTTATTCACATAGATTTCACACGCACACTACTGGAGTGAAAACCAATTTAATGCGTCATATTATGCTGCTGTTTTCTGCAATTTCCTACACTTACAAAAGACTAGGCAGATGAGTTCTTTAGGCAACAAATAGCCCTCACAGATAACATGGGATTCCTGTTTATAAGATTTCAGAGTAGCAGATTGTTTTCCAGACTGATATTTTTGTGCCTGCAGAATGCATTGCTTATTGTACAGACTGACAAGGAGAACAAATTATGATGATGCCTGCAGCAAATGACTTGCTCTGTATTGCTGTCCACAGGCCACTGACTCGGAGGATTTCCCAGGACTGAGACTAAAAGGAAATAGCCTGTCTCAAATAGAAAACATTCAATATGCTCAAAAAGGATGTATCACTTTTCAGGCCAGAAAATCTGTTGACATAAACTTTTTTCTCTCAGTAGTTAACTGCATCCTGCTGAAATACTGCTGCATTTCCTTTTTGCAGTGTTTTGGTTTAGACGTCACAGTTTTGCAAAGTGAATGTTGCACATATTCTAAGAAATGGTCTCATGATCACTGATGATAAAACCTGTTTCCTAATGCTTTTTGTTTTGTAGTTGATGACAACTTGTTTTCATGGCCATGGCATTTATGATAACTATTCCCATGTGTATTACCTGATATTAATAAAGCATGAGTTCACACAGTAGTGTTTTCCTCAGCTGTGACACTTTGACTGACAAGAGGCAAAGCATTTCCATTTTATCAACACCTATAGAAATTTGATTGTCTTTGAACTGATCTCTGCTGCTATACAGAATCCACACTCAGTAAACTAACATAAGAACGCACTGATCAGCCAGCACCAACATACAAATATATGCACTCTACAGTCATCTTGCTTACTCCCTTAGTATATCAACTTAGAGAGACTGCTCACTCATTAATTTCCACACTAGTGGTGAGACTAGTACTATGAGATCATATAAATGCCACTTAGATCTTAATGGTACCTGCTGTAATTCCAGTTCCTGCTCCACTCCTTTTTTTGTTTTTTTTTTTTTTCCTTTTTAATGAGTTTGCTTGCATGCTCTTGCGAGAGATAGCAGGGAGAAAAATGCAAGAGAAACAGCCCCACAGACACCGAGGCTGGAGAAGGAGGGGGAGGAGGGGCTCCATGCACTGGAGCAGAGATTGCCCTGCAGCCCGAGGTGAATATCATGGTGACACAGGTTGTCCTCCTGCAGCCCATGGAGGACCACAGTGGAGCAGCCCACGGAGGACACCACGCTGCAGCAGGTGGGTGTGCCCTGAAGGAAGCTGCAGCCCGTGGAAAGCCCACATGAGAGCTGGCTCGTGGCAGGGACGGTGGAAAGAAGCCCACACAGAAACAATCTGTTTCTGAAAGAGTGCAGGCCATGGGAAGAACCCATGCTGGAGCAGGGGAAAAGGGTGAGGAGGAAGGAGCGGTAGAGAAGAAGTGTTATGGACTGACCACAACCCCCATTCCCCATCCCCCTGCACTGCTCAGGGTGAGGAGGTAGAAGAGTCAGGAACAAAGGAGCGAAGTTTAGTCGGAGAATAAGGAGTGGGGGGGTGGGGACATGAGGGGAAGGCATTTCTGGTTTTTTTCTTTGTTTCTCACCACACTACTTTTAATTGGCAAGAAATTAAATTAATTTTCCCCAATTTGAGTCATTTTTGCCCATGACAGTAATTGGTAAGCGATCTTCCTGTCTTTATCTCTGCCGATGAGCTTTTTCATCTTACTTTCTCCCCCTGTCCTGTTGAGGAGAGGAATGAGAGAGCGTCTAGGTGGGCATCTGGCAGTCAGCCAAGGTCAACCCACCACCAACAGTATTTGCTTGGATGCAAATAACAGCTTCAATTAATGCAGCTTCCTTCAGAATCACTTCTGTTAATTTACAGTACAAATCTGAGAAACAGTTCAAATGCAAAGACTGGCTGAATTCTTGTACTTCAATTCTCTTCATACGATTAAGGCAACCTTTTCAACAGTAATCAAGCTTATGCAAAGCTGCATATAAAATATTTGCAAAACTGCTTAACATTTCAGAAGACATGTAGTATAAAAATATTTTACAGCAAACTGCAACCCACTTCAAAATACATTTTGTAAAGAAACTAACTAAATAGTATTTCTACTTTTGTACAAGAACAGCACAAGCCAGTATGGCTACAGTTTGATACTCAAACAGATATTCACCTTTCATAATACTGGACAGGTATGTATTCCAGTGTAGTTAGCAGATTGCAGCTAAAAGAGCTAGGGCAGTCCCAAAACTTAGAGATTCACTGTACTGTGTTAAAGTCTAATCAGATTAGTGATATTCTTATAATGTGATAAATACCAGTGAATACTAATATCATTTTTAAAAAAAATCTATTAGTAGGATTTATCCTTCTGAGTTTATTGTCTATTATAGACATATCACTTGCATTTTGGATCATTGTCAATCTGACCTGTGAATGCAAAAAATACAATGAATAATGCTGTTTGTACTGCAAGTAGCTGAGGCTTGTATGCATCTCTACAAAGTCCAATTATTGTTACACGTCAGAAAAAAAAAAAAAAAGATGCGGTTTTTCAGTTGTAAGAAGAAAGACTCTACACACAAATCCAGATCCCATCAGGCAGGATAGTTGCAAGCTGAATTCCTAAACTCATTTCTAGTTGATTATATGCTAAGTGGCATGGTAGCTGTTGCACAACAATTGATTCTCGCCACAGGAAGGCCAAGAGCAAAAGTAATCCACAATACCACTCCCTAAAACAATCCTCTATTGAAAGTATTCAGAGACAAGCCAGTTGTTAAACTGGCATTCACTCAAAATTAAGTGCATTTCCCATACCAGTTTTCTTCTCCCTCCTCACAAGACATCACAGAGGTTAAATAAGTTATCCAATTAAAATAAGAAATTAGGTATTCATGGCATCCAATTTATACAATTGCTAAAGAGACGATAAATTTAAGGAGGTTTTAGCAGTTTTTTACGATAACAAAAAAAGCACACATACTCCCAAAAAATCCCAAGCCATTTAGGATGAGAGATTCTCCCAAACTGGGTTGGTAGTTAAAAATCTGGCAATGAATCCACCGTCATACATTATGTCGCATCCATCTATACAACTAATGGAGTACTACCTCACTGCAAAAAGAATGGATTTTCTATTCTCTAATGAAATTATAGAAGAAAGTAAAAATGTTCGGCCTTCACATACTGACTCCTATGCTTCTGTGGAGCCCACCAAAGTTAACAACAGGTTGAGCGAATAGCCTTGCGCCTACTGCGTCTGGGCCCTGAAGTCCTCTAGTCTGTCTCTATTATATATCAATATTTATATTCCCTTCCTTTTCTAAATTGGGATTGGGAATTAAGGGCATCAGGAAGTCCTTTTCACTCTCAGAATTGCTACAACTTCCGTGGGGCAAGGGGACAAATCTGCTTGTTTTCTTTGAGATCTACAGCCAAAGTTATGGGAAGTTTGAAAGAAAGCATTAAAAAATAAAATAAACCCCCATTTTTATGAGACTCCAGGAGCATAAGCAATAAATTATAAATGGGAGAAAATAATTTCCTTTCCACAGTTTTGCAAATAGCAAAGTAGATCAGATTTTCTAAAGTAAGCTTCTCAAAATCTGTGCCCTAGATCACATTGTTTGTCACAGCTATAACTCTTCCAAAATCTCAAAAGTCTCCCTCACTTATTATTGTACTTAAAAATGAGCAGATAGAACAATGTTCCTATTTTGCTAAGAAATCCTAACACAAAAGCAGTTTTTAGCAGCAATAGCAGCAAGCAATTTAGGTACAAAATAGGGTTTTGCAGAGAGCATCTGTGCCGTAATGAATGCTAGGGTTGGTGTCACTATCCACCTAAGTAGCTAGAAAAGGCTGTCTTCTTTTCTGTGCCACTGTTGTCTGCCCTAAATGGGTAAGAATTGATAGTATCTCTCTGTTGCATCAACGCACTATGTTTTCTCACTGTGTACTGAGCAGTGCTTTATAAGCAATGGAACAAGAAAAAATAGCAAAAATACAAATGTTAGGGATTTTAATTTTAATTAGCTAATCATTTAGGGGTTTACAAAATTTGAATCTTAAACTTAGTTTCAGAAAATGCTGTACAATGCACACTCTTCTTTTGTTATTCACATTAAGACAAATCAAAAGCTTTTTGTTTAAGCACAAATCCTATTTAAAAATATAATACACAAAAATGAGGATCAATTGTGCTAAATGAATGGGAGTGATTATCCTTTAATAACTTTGGTAAGCTAGTTAGTGAAAAAAAAAAAAAAAAAACAGGAAAAATATTATTGGTTTTGTTGTTTTTTTTTAAATTACTGACAAAAAGGAATATGTGGCTGGTGATCTGTTCTTCACAGTTTACCCCCTCATCATCCCAACACTGGGAGACACATAGGCTCAACTTCATGCTCTCCTAATCATTTTTTCCTTTTCTGCATTCATTCTGTAAACCATATGTAGGTTTGAGTTTAGACTTAACTTTCCAGGACATACAGGGAATGTAGTGACAGGACAAGGGGTAATGGGTTTAAACTAAAAGAGGGTAGATATAGATTAGATATTATGAAGAAATTCTGTACTNGACATACAGGGAATGTAGTGACAGGACAAGGGGTAATGGGTTTAAACTAAAAGAGGGTAGATATAGATTACATATTATGAAGAAATTCTGTACTATGAGGGTGATGAGGCACTGGCACAGGTTGCCCAGAGAGGTTGCGGAGGTCCCATCCTTGGAAGTGTTCAAGGCCAGGTTGTACGGGGTTTTGGGCAACCTGATCTACTGGAGGGTGTCCCTACTTATGGCAGAGGGGTTGGACTAGATGATCTTTGAGGTCCCTTCCAACCCAAACCATTCTATTATTCTATGATTCTATGACTCTATGATTCTATGATATAACTTTTAGCGTTTTGACTTACAAATACAGAAAGACCACCTTTGCAAGCAACAAAAAGGGCATCATTATCATCACAGAACTGTGAAGAAAACCTTTCCACTCTCAAAATATTCAAAAACATCAGTGATCCTGCACTTTAATGTGTATTATTGAGATTGGAAGTTGAAGTGTATTCGTATTGGGTTTGTGTGGCAAGATTTTGGTAGTGGGGGGGCTACAAGGGTGGCTTCTGTGAGAAGCTGCCAGAAGCTTCCCCTGTGTCTGATAGACCCAATGCCAGCTGGCTCCACATTGGACCCGCTGCTGGCCAAGGCTGAGCCCATCAGCAATGGTGGTAGTGCCTCTGGGATAACATAGTTAAGAAGGGGGAAAAAAAAACACCAGGAGCAATTGTAGCCAGAGAGAGGAGTGAGAAGATGTGAGAGGAGCAACTTGCAGACACCCAGGCCAGTGAAAAAGGAGGGGGAGGAGGTGCTTCAGGCACAGGAGCAGAGATTCCCCTGTAGCCCATGCAGAAGACCATGGAAGGCAGGCTGTCCTCCTGCAGCCCATGGAGGTCCATGATGGAACAGATATCAACCTGCAGCCCATGAAGAACCCCACGCTGGAACAGGTGGAGGCACCTGAAAGAGGCTGTGACACCATGGGAAGCCCACACTGCAGCAGGCTCCTGGCAGGACCTGTGGAGCCATGGAGAGAGGAGCCCACGCTGGAGCAGGTTTGCTGGCAGGACTTGTGACCCCATGGGGGACCCACCCTGGAGCAGTCTGCTCCTGAAGGTCTGCACACTGTGGAAGGGACCCACGCTGGAGCAATTGGTGAAGAACTGCAGCCTGTGGGATGGACTCACGTTGGAGAAGTTGGTGGAGGACTGTGTCCTGTGGGAGGGACACCACACTAGAGCAGGGGTAGAATGTGAGGAGTCCTCCCCCTGAGGAGGAAGGAGTGGCAGAGACATTGTGTGGTGTTCTGACCACAACTCCCATTCCCCGTCCCCTTGTGCCACTCCAGTGAACGAGAGCGAGAAAACTGGGAGTGAAGTTAAGCCAAGGACAAAGGGAGGGGTGGGAGACAGGTGTTTTAATATTTAGTTTTTCATTACCCTACTCTGATTTGTTCAGTCTGTTTTGCCCATGATGGTAACTGGTGAGTGATCTCTCCCTGTCCTTATCTCAAACCACGAGCCTTTCATTACATTTTCTGTCCCCTGTCCAGCTGAGAAGGGGAGTAACAGAGCAGCTTTGGTGGGCACCTGGCCTCCAGCCATGCTCAACCCACCATATTATTTTAAATGGAGGAGGGTGAAACTCAGAAAATAATTTCCCATCTCATTTCTAGTTGTTTAATATCTTTACAGAAATTATGACAATATCTTACATACAATGGTAATACTCAAGTATTTAACATATCTTCAGAACCAGCTAGCAGTCAGAGGGAGCTCAAGACAATACAGTGTTATAAGCTAGCTCTACATAGATGTGCCAAAAGACAGGAACAGCTCACACAAGTATGAAATAGGCTTCTCTGAGAAGTAGGAATGTCCTAATATGACAGGTCACTCTAATACTCTGCTATTGTGCCTTGTCAAAGACAGAATTTGTCCAAGGGATTGATTTCAAAAAGACAGCAACATTGTGTTAATTCCAGAAATGAAAGAAGGAGCCAACACATCAAATATGAAAGGGAGAGCCAACAAATCACTGGGGAAAAAATTAATGTAATCAAGATATTGAGCTATTGTGTACCTGCAGGATTGTTCTAACTTTGGAAGAAACTAAAAAGTGGAAAAGGCAGTAAAAATGAAATCTAAAGCAAAATTAACATTTAGGTATGCATTAGTAATATTAAAAATGAAACAAAGCAAAACTTGTGAGATAGTCTTTCCTATTGCAACACAAATAATAAATAGGCAGTTTAGGAGCAAACACAGCTGAAAGCATTTCTAACACGAGTGAATGTTGAATGGCTGTTGCACAAAGTGCACTGAAATTTTACTTCCCAATTACCTCTGTGGGGTACCTGTTATTGAATAGTGCAAAGTGCAGGATACAATATATCAACAACAAAACAAAAAACATTTAAGAAGAGAAAGGGAAAAAAAACGAACATTTTGAAAGTGAGTCTTCAAGAGTGTGTTACTGAAGAGCTAAGGCCCTAGGTATGTGAGACTGTTAAATGCTGTACCGTTGAGAATTCAGTCATTCCATGAGAATTACATTTCAGTCATCAGCAGAGTCATCAGAATGTATAATTCGTTAAATTTATACAGCTTGAACTATTGTAAGAGGCAGAGATTTTAACTATTAGATCATCACAACACTGAAGAAGGCACAAACTTGATATCAGTGATCAAAGGTTAGCACAACTGCAAGTGCCACATCTTGCATATGAATAACTTAAAACACAGTTCTTTGTATGTGCAGATGAGGACTCAGGTAATGGATTCCATCACCATTTCCAATAGGTACTTGAACAACTCTTACGAAAACATGTATTATTTTGCCCATGCTGCAGCACATTCATAAAAGCTTTAAAAATACACATAGAAAGTTTAGTTGTTACTATGACAAATCAGTGTCAAAACAAAATCTCACCTCACTCTTTTGGTAACCTTTTTGAACTAGGTACATGGTAAATGGTGAAACACAGTGCTTACCACACCAAAAGAGTGAGCAGTAGTAAAGGAAAAATTAGATTGTCACTTACATTTAATGTCTTAGAAAGTAGCAGCCTCTATTCACTTAAAGGATATAGGCATCACTTCCGTTAGTGGCGGTTTTCAGCCCTTTGTGGAGAAAGTAAATAGTATTCCATATATATTATCTAGCAGTCCAGTAGTTTAGCAGTATAAGATGGGATCCCTTCCAAATAAGTTCAGGCACATCTTTTGCTACACCTAGAAATAGGAAATCATTCATCCTAATAGAAGCATTTAAATTTTCAGCAGTCAATAGAGTGGTAGGTGCCCCAGGAGATCTCCAGAGGAAGATTTGGTCTGCCTAATTTAGGCACACAGACAGGGATATTTTCTACTATGGCAGGATTTCCTAAAATTAGGAAGTCTTTATATCACCTGTAAATATGAGCTCCAACATCTATTATTTTCAAAAGCAGAATCTTTTTGAGATTGTCTTCTGAAAGAAGAAATACATTGAAATGACCAAGGTCCAATTGTCTGTAATCACAGCACCAAAATATACTTACTTCATAACCTCAGTATTTGTACTTGCAGGAAAGACAAATGAATCATGTTTTTAAATTATAGGGGAAGAAAGAAAAATAATTACCATTATTATTGCTGCCATATGCAACTAACTTTGCTTATCATGATTGCCTATTAGAGTGATAGTTGCAGATTGCAGTACATGAGAGACTATGCACTGAACCCATTATTAGCCTACCGTGAAGATAAATGAATTAAGAAGAGCCCATCATTTAAAACTCTCCAAAACACCAGCCTGTACAAGTAAGGACTTTTACAAAAGAAGGTGACTTTGTCAAACCATTTTTCAGCTCTGATCGGTTCAGCAGAGTTCATGTTAGTTCCTCTAATTGCACTTTGTTGCTGTGAATATGAACCCGTGGAGTCCAGAGCACAGATTATAGCAGTCAGGGTCCAATAGAATCAAAAAGTTCTATTGATTTTTTGGTAAATCCACTATTTACAGAAAATGGAGGAGGATTACTGTGAGCCTCTCACAAAGGAGAAGTGCCCAGAAACCACAGTCTGCTGGGAAGAGATACTCTCCCTCATGCAACAAGTTTGGTTTCTGTGGTTTAAAGTTTTTAATAGAATAGAACCTAGAAAACAGAGTATGTTTAACATTGTATGTTTACATATTTTAAAACTGATCCTCTGCTTGGGTTTTTTATGAACTTGCAAGAAAAGGGGAGATAGTAAGAGACATCTGTTTGTTTCTGCATGCAGGGCAGAATGGTGTTTGATTTGTTTTCTATGTACATATTAAAGTTGAGTAGGAAAGGATCTTTAAGATATCTTTTCTTCTTTTTCTACTTGATAATATTTAGTCATTTTTACAATAAATATGTAAAGTCTGATTTTCTGAGAGCTCACTGGGCCCTCCCTTAAATGAGCTCTCCCTTTACATCTCAGAATATTCACTTCTCTGGGATTCTTGAAAGTGAGAAGGGAAATTTTGTGTAATTGGTGAGAAAAGCACTCATCTGCTTTGATGACAAAGTGGAAAGAAGGTTTACGAAAACAATGAAGCTTTCTAACAGAGTTTTTCTACCCTGGATTTACTAGAGAGAATTACTTTTTCTGATCTGGAGGGACAAAATGTAATCAGGATATATTTCTCAATCTGCTTAAATTATGTATTCTAAATGCAAAATGGGTCATCCTCTTCAAATTACTCCTTCTATAGTTTAATAATCTTTTTTTTTTTATCATTACAAAGAATATATAATCATAAAATGAGATATCTTTTTTTGAGCTCTCCAAATATTTGTATGTATCTTCACAAGTTCCTGACTCTCTGAACTGCGCCTAAGATCTCTGAAATAAAAACAGTTATTTCATAGAAATTAAAAGTAAATTAAACAAAAACAAAACAAAAATATCCTAAGTACTTCAGCCTAGCTCAGATACCAGCAAAAGCAAAAGGCTTCATTTTCAGGTAAATTTTGAAAAAGCAGAAGGTAGTGTATATGCTAAATATTTTTCCTTAGAAAATGATACATTTCTAGTTTGTGTGTTCAAACTGACAACCTCTTGCAAAGGGCTCAGAAACACGACACAAGGGTGAAATCCTTCAGACCAAACACCTAACTGCAGGTGTCTACAATATAGATGCCAACATGTGGGCAATGTACCCAAACCAAATGCCACAGGTTACCACTGGTTAAATTACCTTTCACTGCATTTCACCATTTTCACTGTGAGAAGTACCAGAAGGAAAGCTTCTGATTCTTTGCCACATATTGATATTTACAAAGTGGTAGAGACTAGTCAGTCCTGAAGGCCTTTGTACCATGACAGGCTGTACAAGCAAAAGAAAATCAGGCTATACTTACCACTGATACACAGAGCTCTGACTGTGGTTGAAAAGGAAGGACCATATCCTATCACGACATCATGAGACAGAGAGAAATGCTACTTCAATATCCTGCATCTTGAAATGTTCAAAAGCTGATGTGAAAAGTCATATAAACCTAAATTACCACTCATTTCCTTTCTCCTAATACAGAAAGCAAATGGCTACATACAAAACACAGCTAAATAACAAAAATGTTCTTGTTTAGCAAGCAAGGTTATAGCAACATAGAATTTATTTAATAATATATATAGTTGCCAACACAAATAGCAAGTTATATATCACCCTGCCAATCTGTGTCACCTTAAAGCTAAATTAAACTATATAAACTTTTTCAGATTTCAGGAATTATTAGTTCTGACAAGCAGGACATTTTTTTTTTTTTTTTCCTACTAAAGTAGCTATTTAAACTTTTTCAGTGCAGTAATACTGCTTGGATAGAGTGCTGGACTTAAGTACGAATCCATCTATCTCTGAGGCAGCACCACAATCCATTAAGCTCCCCTTATTTAATCTGTCCATCATATTTTTAATATAAGATTCATCCTTTTCATACCACAAAGGACAAAAAGGAGATCTTTTGTATTTGAATCTCTAATTTACACTCCCCATCTTCCTTTCCCAAGCAGAAAATGGTAAAGAAGAAAGCTTTTTCTGGAGTTTCTTCAGCCCTTTTATCTGAGGAAAAGCAGTTATATGTCAGGTCTCTAAGGAATTTGATTCCCTCTTTATCCCCTGACCTTATTTCCATACTCAGAGCTGCAAGAAAGGAAACTATCCCATAGAAAGATAACATATTCGGAGGTTAGTAAGACTTGCAGTATGTAAATTATACGTCCTTCTCCCCTAGACCCACTCTAGTCTTTTGGGACAAGGGCAAATAAGCTCTCAAAATGAAATGCCTTATAATGGAATTGTTCTATTCCACTCTTTTAGATCCTCATGTGAGGAGGAAACAACACAACTCCTAGTCTCCAGAGGAAAACAACACAATAAACCATGCAGTGCAGATTTAATATCAAAGAAGGAGGGCATTCCTGATAGATGAAAGACCTTGAGACTTACCCAGTAAGATTTGCAATGTTTTTCTTTGCACAGTAATTTGTAGTTCTTAATTAAGTCATAGCATCCCTTTGGAGGGAAAATTGTATTCATTTTCTCACCATTGCAGTCCCCATTTTAATAGAGACAAAGGTATGCTGAAGCTGGAGGGCTACAAAAGATATTTCTTTTAAGGAGGAAGGGGTAATGATTGCCTTTGAGCTTCAATCAGGATGTCACTTCTCCCAGAAAACAAGCCTACTGACAGAAAAGAATTTTTCCTGTTTTATTTTCTATTTCACCACTCTTTCCTTTGTTCTCAGAGAAGAGATATTTTTCACAAATAGAGAAATAAGAACCGAGAGAGTTTATCTTGAAGTCATCAGTAATGTTAGAATGTCTTGCTTATTTCAACTCCAGAAGCCATTTGGGAAACTATTTAAAAGCTGCCAAGAAGATGGAAAACCAAAATTAAAGCAAGTCCTTAGATAAAACTAAATGCAATAGGCAAGGAAGAGCTGTCTACTGTCTAATTCTCATGTTTGGGGAATGGAGTAGAGAAGGGGAGCAGAGACCATAAAGGTGGCAAGCTTGCATGCCCTCCCTAAGTAGTCTCTCCTTTTAGCAGTGCAGATGAGAGGGTACTGGGTCAGATGAGTCACTGACAAGACATGCCAAGTAGAACATTTCTTATCGCTGAGTCTTCAGATCAGAGTGGAAATTTATATTTTTAAACTGAAATACAGAGTTGTCAGCAAAATAACTTGGTTTCAATAGGGGCGGGTTTTTGCCCTGTAGTTCAGGCTATCTGTGCATAGAGATATAGCACGTAACAAAAGAAAACTGTAATCCTTCAAATGTATTACAATACTATTATTGTGAAGAATGATATTGGAATTGACTGCCTTGTAAGCCTTACATTTAGTAACATACAGATACGTACATCAGGTAATGAACACCAACTCCTTTAGCAAGCATGCTATTCTTGTTCGAACTTCCCAGTTTTTCTCTCTGGCATCTAAACCAAAAACCTCGTAGCAAAACTAGTTAAGAAAGAACCTAGATTTAGTAAAGAGGTAAGAGGGAAATTATGTTTTATTGTTTTTTAAACATATACACCTAGTTAATATCCCAAAATTATACTGTTTGTGCTTCTGTACACTTACTGCAACGCAGGTACAAATGGCCCAGCTGCCAGAGTCTTATTTCCTACACTCATATACCATATGCAAACCTTTTAACTAAATCAGTTTTAATAATTGAAGTGAGACAGAGAGCGAGTAGTGTGTTGGTGTTGATGCGCACTGAGCAGTAACTTGAATTAACAATTAACCTTTATTGTACAGTAAATTAATACTTTCACTACTGGAGTGGTCTTTAGTATTATACTGTATCTATAGGTAAAAGCAGCTTACCTGAATAACATGTTTCAGCTTGTCAATAATTTGACTTATTACAGGATCTGTTCCCTTCACTTTTACTTCTGGATTTGCAGACTGAGCTTTGATGCCACTGCCAACCACGCGATGAGTATAGCTAGTTTAATACACAAACACACACACAAAAATGGTTTAGTAAGTTATTCTACTCTCAGAGAGTCATCTTCTAGTGCGTATTAATTCTCATGGTATCAATATTCCACTTTAATGAGATGCATTAATTTTGTGCACATATTTTTCACAGAAAAGAAATACAGCATAATATAATTACTACATTCCACAAAGTTGTATTATTTATTATAGCTTTAATTTTACTACAAACTTTAACAAGAAAAGAGTCATATACATTTTGAAGCAAGAAACATTCAGCTCCACGCATAGTTTTTCATGGGTGAAAAGACTATCTTCCATTTCTGTTTTTCTAAATGCAAACTACACAGTGATTGTCTAAATGTCTAACATTTGTCTAAACATTTCAGGTTTTAAAACACACTCCAGATTCTACACACGTATGTTCAGAACTACACCTGAAGTTTCCTAGTGTTTTTGTGAATGCACATGCAGATAGAATATTTATTGCAAAACAACAGTCAAATTGTGCATAAATTAATCTAGCATTACATAACTGATTTAAGTACAGAGTATGCCAAAATTTACTTAATAGATAGATATATAAAAAAGAAGCAACAGAAACCAGATATACGCTCATTCAAGAAAGAACTGCTGTAGTAAGTAGAACATTGTTTCTAATATACTAAAACTCAAAATGCAGAGACTAAAATTAACCACCTAGCAGAATTCTGTGGCTTATTAAGATGCAATTCTTCATTCAACTTCTCATGTTATATGTAATGCTCAAGTTATGCAAGACAAACTGAGTATCCGCCTTCTCATCAGAGATACTCTACTTTAAGCAAATACCCTCCATATGTTACATTTTGTCTGCAAACTCTACAAGAGGATAGCTCTATATATCTCTGTCTCAAAAATATTTTGCCAGCTGTTACACTGTAAGAAAAAGAAAGAAAAGAACCTTATCAGGAATGGAGTAAAGAAATGCCTAATTCCTGCCTATTAGATCTGCATATGAGCACAGACAACACAGCATATTCAAATTTTGCAGCATCTGTTTTATGAAAAACATTGCAGGTCCTCCCAGCTCTGTAGTAAACCTTCCATGTGTGCTAGACAATGAACACTGTTGATTAAAGCAAGGTTGCCACATAACAACAATATTTGGTCTTTGATCTTTGTTTAAATGTCATCTGAAGTGAGATTGAGGATATTCCTATGCATGGACCCAGATACCATTCCTAAAATGACATCAGCCATGCTCACAGATATAAATTAACAGTATCATACAAAATGACTCTAAATTTTCTACAGATCCCAGTGTACACAACCTGCCTTCCATATGTGTGGCAAAAATTAGTAGCTCCTTTAGGCATCACAAGATACTTTTTGGACTACAAGTTCTGCAAAATGCTACAAAAGTGAACTAATTCTGAGCCTCAGCAAAATTTTACCTGACTTTTAAGGTACTAAGAGCCAGCAGTCTTTCTCACAGTAAATACTAAAATTCTAGACCTTCCAAATACAGTTCTGCATATGCTGTTTAGGGCAAGTGTACTCTCTATTTCTTCTGCATGCAATCAAGTTCACTGGAAGCAGATATAATTTCAAATTTAAATTCATTTATGTATCAAGATATCACAGCAATGATCACCTAGGATTAGTCACAAGTTAAAGATTCCAGATTTACTCACTCTTCATTTGAGAACATAGTCAGCTGTATGCAACATTCAGGACACATTGTGTCAGCTAAAGGTAAATACAAAAAATAATAAGCTCATTACTAGAACCCATTATGGAACACTTTACTGATTCACTAGCCATACTATTACTTGGAATAGATGTTAATGGCGCACAATCAGGACAGCAAGGCTTAATGTAGTTCACTGGAACATGGTAGTTGAAATGAGTTTTAAAAAAAAAATCTTCACAGCACTGTTGAACACATTGAATATATGAATGGTACATATTCTTCACAAAGTGGTATTTTGGTTTATAGCAGATAGGTTTTTATACTGTCTTGTAGTGATGGGGCAATTTGCCAGCTTGCAGTGATGGCATAAAGCTTTTTATAGGGGTGTGTACAAAATCTGCAGCCTGCCTGGAAGACTTGGGGGAACGTTTAATGCAGCAATTTGAGTAGGTTCAACAAATCTCATAGCTTCTAAGGATAAAAAACCCAACTCAAACTTAAAAATCTTCTCTAAGTTTTTCCTTAAGGTTCCTTCTTTCACAGTGACTTGTCTAAATCAAAATAGATAATTCAATATGGAATCCCTTCCTTCCTTCCCCTTTCCAGCTGAAAAATACTGCACTCACCAGATGGACAACTGGTTTAACTCAACACACTGGTTTAATGCAACACAGCAATTTCTCCTCATACTATAACACTATAAAAAAAACTTAAAGGTTATGGAGATCCTTTCTATACAGTGCTCCCATTTTCTGTTTCACAGCATGCAAAACCTATGTTCTCACTTTCTGTCACTCAGAATTCTTCAGTTAGCACCTTTTTTCAAATGCTGCAAACCCAACTATTACACATTTGCCTGTGAACTGCATAACTATGTAAAAAAGAATACCCTTTTTCTTTTTTTAATTCAATTGACATTACTCATTTCTCTAACCACACAGGAAGAAATAAGCCATATAGAAGTTAAGACTTGCCTATGTTATAGTTTTATTAATTTAGCTTATCTGGGAGTTATCTGGCAATGACTCATTCAAGGCTGACCATCATTTCTTTTTCAGCTTTTTCCACAACAAAATCCACACCCTTGCACAGCTGGTATTTACTGTAGGACTAACTCCCTTCTTTCACATGAAAGGAAAGTAGCTGGGAAAGTAATACTGTCTTGTGAGTGGACCAGATATAAGGACTTTCAGTCATGCTCCCCAACTCCTTTGGAGATGTCATCCTCTAAATTCCTCTTCAGCTGTGGTTCATAAGGAATAATTGGATTTACTTAGCAGTCAAAAGTGTTGGTAATTAATTTGGTTCTCTGTCTCCCACTCCTACTCATTATGTTATAGTCATTCTTTTCATATTCTGTCAAGGCAAAATGCATATCTGCTCACTGGGTATAGGAGCTCTATTATCTAATATTAAAATTTATTTCTGGGCAATGATTGTTTCTTCTTTCTCACTTAAAAAATATACCCTTTTTCTGATTCACACATTTTCGACGTTGTCAGCCTTCTGTGGCCCAATGGCTCTTTGCCATTTTGGGTTGGAAGCTTCAAGTTATCCCAGAAACATATCCAAAATCCATTTGAATGTTCTCTCAATTCTCATCACTAAGGCAATTCCTATACAAAGTCCAGATATTCTTACCCAGTAACTGCCTGTAGCAAATCTCACTTAACCTTCACATCTTACTCACTTTGGTGAGAAAAAGCATCTCTGCACAGAAAGCAGATGTACAGTATGAGAGGCCATGCTCTAGTTTGGGAACATCCCTGTCCATTCTTCTGCCTGCCCTAGCAGCTTGGTAAAGAAACTGAAAGTTTGGCAAGCATTTCTTCTTTTACAGTTACTACCAGGCTACTTTTTCTTCCGTTCAGGAAGGAAATCCACTCAGTCACTTACCTGTGAAAGAATCCACTCACATAAGTTACCCAAATTGCCTCCTTGCTGACTGCTCAGAGGTGGGGTTTAATTTTCCAGTTGAGAGTGGGGAAGGGTAAGAAGCTGAAGCAGACGTGACGTGCATTGAAGCAATGATAAGCAGCACACTGGTGCTTGATAATGCTACAACTTTAAGCGTATTAACATTGAACAACTGTTAGATCATTAGGTACTGGCAATAACAACCTCCATATTACTTGTATTTACTTGCTCAGAGCTATTTAGCACATTTCTTTCTACCTTCTTTGTCACTCCTGACCTTTCTTTCAACCACAGCCAGCATGAGCCTCTCCAGGGCTGACAGAACCAAATTTGTGATTCTCCCTGCTTCCCACTGCCTGTGGGCCATCTTACCCTCCACAACAAAGCTCCCAAGCAGAACAGAGCGCCTCTCCACCTCAAACCTTCTGTTCTATGTTTGAACAGTTCAAACCCTGTTCTGTGACAACTGATGCATTTCAGCCCAACTTCCTGATATTTTTGTCTGTTACTGGCCCCAGCAGACCCCACATAACACAAGATTTCATACATAGAGAAAACTTTGGGTCCAGGACTGGTATAATCACTACACATTTCAAAGACTTCTGGTTTATCTTCAGGTCTACTAGATGTTTACCACATTCCCCAGCTTGACTCTTAAAGGAGATGCTGCTTCCCTCTCTCTCCAGAAACCCTTGTCAAGTGCTGCATTACTCAAGCTTCGTAAATTTTCCACTCCTTCAAGAGGTTTTCATTTTATATTCAGGAAGAATCCAATCTTGAAATTAATCCTTCAGGTTCTGGATGCCAATTTTCACCCAAGAACATGTCTTTCCATCACATATGGAAAATAAAGAGGTAAATGACAAAAATTAAGATTCATTTGGATGAAACAAAAAGAATGTAATCCCATTTAGATGAATGGTTTTCCCCAAAATGTATTGGGTTTGCATGGCAAGATTTTGGTAGCAGGGGGAGCTACAGGGATAGCTTCTGTGAGAACCTTCTAGAAGCTTGCTACATGTCCAATAGAGCCAATGCCAATCGGCTCCAAGAAGGACCCACTGCTGACCAAGGCCGAGCCCATCAGCCACAGTGGTAGCACCTCTGGGATAACATGGTCAAGAAGGAGAAAAAAAAAATGCAGAACAGCAGCTGGAGGAGAGGAGTTGAGAATATGAGAGAAACCACTATGCAGACACCAAGGTCAGTGAAGAAGGAAGAGGAGATGCTCCAGGCACAGGAGCAGAGATTCCCCTGCAGCCCATGCAGAAGACCATGGTGAGGCAGGCTGTCCTCCTGCAGCCCATGAAGGTCCATGGTGGAGCAGATATCCACCTGCAGCCTGTGGAGGACCCCATGCCAGAGCAGGTGGATGCCCAAAGGAGGCTGTGACCCTGTGGGAAGCCCATGCTGGAGCAGGCACCTGGCAGGACTTGCGGCCCCATGGAAAGAGGAGCCTAGGCTGGAGCAGGTTTGCTGGCAGGACTTGTGACCCCATGGGGGACCCACGCTGGAGCAGTCTGCTCCTGAAGGTCTGCACCCCGTGGAAGGGACCCACGCTGGAGCTGGTGTAGAACTGCAGCCCATGGGAAGGACTCATGTTGGAGAAGTTCATGAAGGACTGTCTCCCATGAGAGGGACCTCATGCTGGAGCAAGGGCAGAGTGTAAGGAGTCCTCCCCCTGAGGAGGAAGGAGTGGCAGAAACAACGTGTGATGAACTGACCACAACCCCCATTCCCCGTCCTCCTGTGCCGGTGGGGGGGGAGGTCAAGAAAACTGGGAGTGAAGTTAAGCCAAGGAAGAAGGGAGGGGTGAGGGGAAGGTGTTTTAAGATTTGATTTCTCATTACTCTGATTTGATTGGTAATAAATTAAATTAATTTTCCCCAAGTTGAGTTTATTTTGCCCATGACAGTAACTGGTGAGTGATCTCTCCCTCTCCTTATCTCGACCCATGAGCTTTTCTCTCCCCTGTCCAGCTGAGGAGGGGAGTGATAGAGTGGCTTTGTAGGCACTGGCATCCAGCCTGGGTCAGCCCACCACACTGAATTTGACAATACTCTTTGTGCACCAGCTCACAGAATAAATGTTGAGCAACATTTTTCATGTGATGTTGCATAGTGTCAATATAAAACCCCCCAAAATGTGAATATACTCAACATGTTGAAGTAAATAAATGCATGTGTGTGCATTTTTTCCTCTTATTGGAAATCCTAACCAGTATTAAATCTGGCTTTGATCAATTGACATTAAAAACTATCATTTAACTTTGAGTCATTTGTAATTACAGGCTCTCACAAGTTACAAGGCAGGTTTAAAACCTTTTTTTCTTTCTTCAGGTGTATAATAAGGCATTGAAGTATTGCTTTATTGATTCTTGTCATAAAAGTAAGATTATGGAAGTCAACCTCTTTTTGTTCAATCTACTCTTTTCCTGCTTGAAATAATATCTTTTGCATACAAAATTGGTAAACTTACTTATATGTTGTTGTTTTATTTTCCATGTATTATTGTATTTAATTAACAAATGCCTACTAATCTAACATCTTCAAACATTGTAATGTGAAATAAATGATCTGTCAGACCTAAATGGGCTATTGAGAATCTGAGCATGGTACACAAAGCTTCATCCCTGTAGACTTACATTTACATGCAAAATAAGTTTCCCTTTAGTTGGGGAAAAATATAAAAATCTCAGATTCTTGGTTTGAGAGACTTCATTCATTACAAAGTTTTAATACAGCATTAATCACTTCCTGTTTCTTTTACTCCTAATGTACAAGTAATGGAAAAAAAAAACATTTTAAGGATCCCCACAGAGGCAGCCTGACTTGAGCAAGTGTTGCTCAGATTTGAATCCTGGGGAAAAAGAAATGACGAATTTCTTGCTAGAGAAGTAATAGACCCGCCATCTGTGCTCATTTCTGTACAAGCATGGTAATGTATCACATCACTTTAATAGGCAGACTTGGTCCCCAAGTACTATTCATTTTCATCAACACTAGGAAAAAAACCAAGCACCAATATATTTGTACTCTATAAACATGTTTTAAAGTGATGAATATCAAGGTGCCCATTTTCTGAGCTCAATATATGAATATTCATATAAATTTCCTATTACCCTCTATTGTATCTGTGAATACAGTTGATGGGGTTTACATTTGATTGTATCAATATCTCTGTTACAAAAGAAGATTTACTCTATTGGCTATCAGTCATTTCTTGGTACATGCAGTTGGAAAAGCTATTAGAAGTAATGAATATATTAATCCTCATAAGAATCAGCCATTTTGGACATGGTGCTTAAGGCAGATCTGTACCCTCATATCCCTCCAACATAAATAGTCTATATTACATTGGGATGACAACAAATACTGATACATCATATTTATTGTCAACCACTGATCATGATTTTCCATTCCTTCACACTAGCTTTGTAGAGTAACATCAGCATAGAATAGATAAAATAGAGTAAGAAATCAATACTAAAAATGGGTCTGAGCCGTCTAGAGCTAAACTTCTCCAGAGTTCAACTCCCAGTGCTAGTAGTGTTTTGCTTCAGACCTGTTACTCTTTAAATTTGCTGCTTCTTATCTCTGGTATTACTTCAGTATGAAGAGAACACAAATTCTTCATTAGCAACAGGTTAATTTCAAGTAGAGTCAATCATATTTAGGGTAGCCTTTCATACAGCTAATGAAGAGGTTTTAAGAAATCAATTCTCTAACTAAAAAAAGAAGAAACATGAATTATGGAAACAAAAATAAGCTGTGTGTCCCCCCAGGACTGTCTCATTATGCTGATTGTCTGTAGGTTTGACAGGATTCAAATCCACAAGACAAATCTACAGAACATCACCCACCCTAACAAAAAGACAAATATTCTTCAGGAAGTTCCAAAAAGCTGGGAACTGCCATAAAGTTCCCAGCCATAAAAGCCATAAAGTCTCTGGCTACAATTTCACAGTTGGGCAGAGTCTGAAGAAGGGTCTAGCACACATGATCTTTGTCTAACTGTTTTAGTTTCACACCTTTCATATTGCTGGTTACAGAGCCCAGCTTTAACAGGAGGAAGACAATGCCCTATGGTTTTTATAACACTTTTCTACTAACAATCATTATTGGCTGACATGACACCAGTGACAGGTTTGTGGGAGAACTGCACACCACTGAAGACCATGGTTTCTTGTTGTCTTTTCAGTGAAATGATCCCTTAAAATTAAAACAAATTAACTCGGTGCCACTACAGACTTGAAGTTTCCTTTCATCATAGTTCAGACTTCCAGAGAACTCAGAAATCTCTATGTACCTTTCTAGAAAACCATGTTTCTCCATGTCCTCATAGTCCTGGGAATTCTTTCAGACAAAATTGTAGTCACAGGTCACGATAGTCACTTCCTCCAGTTACCAGCAAAAAAATTTAACATCCATAACAGTTTGTAATAATAAAATTAATTTTTTAACATATGTAAGCTTGAAACACTGTACAGGCAAGCAGGTTAGAACTGCACTCCTGATGATGCTGAGGATGAGAAGTGAAAGACAGAGGGACTACCTTGGCTTTTAATGTTTTCAGGTTCACTAGGACACCAAGCAAGCAAATCCAGAAAAAGAAGAACTGAGGATATTGAGGATTCAAACTTGCTGCTTCTTCCACTGCTTGGAAGAAGTGATGTCAAGCTCATTTTAGGCACTTGGATCATGTTCCAAATGGGAGATTAAAGTAATGAAAGGTGTAGCATCACAGTGAATACTATTCTCCAGAACAACCCTAAATGTCTTGGCAGTCAAGCCTCTCCCAAGAAACTCAGTGATGTCCTGCAATTTAGAAAATTTAGCTGTTTGCCCCATCCTGGTGTCTCTCTGCCAGCTGCTACCATTACCTTCTACCATCACCACCCTGGGCTTTTCAGTGCTTGGCTCAATTGACTTTATCAAGAGCTACTCCGGAATCTCTACATTAAGTCGTCAAGTTACAGTGCCATGATACTGAGACAACTGCTCTGGTTGTGAAGGGCTTAATCACTGGGGTGCATTGCCTTACCTACTTGTGTGTATCAGGTAGCCACACTGCTGTAGGAGGTTCATGTGGTTCGTAGCTGCTGCAGCTGCATAAAGACACTGCCTGACAAAGCTTATTGTTTTCATCATTTTGTGGCAATAGGATTCTCACCTCCATTTGTGATATTTCATCTTAAATGAAATCTTAACTGATAGCATTACAGTAATCTCCATGACAGCAAGCAGACAACAACCACTAATCCTCATCTGGTAATAATGGAGAAATCTCTCTACTGACTTAGTTTTCTGCATTTGAAACTAATTTGGTGTAAGTGAAGCAATGCTGATTTTCATCTGCTGACAGTTTGAAGTAAGCACTGAAATCCTAGGGAAATACTTTGAAACCAGGTGTTCACTTCCTGTGGGATCTTTGGGAAGCTCCAGAAAGATAATATAATATACAAGAGATCAAATGACTTAATTTTAAAAATAATCTATTTATTTACTGTCTTTGCCCTTCTGTATTCATCTGCTTTAACAGGCACTGATACAATAACCAAGATGCAACTTCTGCAATATGCTCCTCCTTCACAAACTGGATTTTCTTGTTTGTATGTTCTGGTTTGGAGAAGTAGGTATTCATGTACTGGCATTGCTAAGAGTTTTGTTTTGTTCAGCTTCTCACAGTAATTGAATTCTAAATTACTTCACAGCTTGGGCTGCTGGCAGTTACGAGCTACAAGCAAGCACCTGTATTTATATAGTCCTACCGTGTTTAAGAATGGTAAGATAGCACAGTGTGCCCACTACCTTTTGTTTTATTTCAAACTTGGGATATAACTTTTAATAACTCCTTCTCAGCTTCCTTGCTTTATGATTAATTGCTGCTATTACTACCATCTTCCTCACTGTTGGACATTTCAAAATTCTGGGTAACTGTTAATTGAGAAATTAATAGTTACTTGAATATTAGTAAAAAGTAAACATGTGCAGCAACAAATGAGTAAGAGGGTTTAGTGGTGCAAATTTTAATTAACAAAGCTGAACAAATCAAAGAATTACCGCAATCATAAGAAACACTTGAAGCTTGGACAGGTGTGCTGGCTGGTTTTGTCTAGCCTTACATAGTTGTTTAAGAGTAGATATTCAAAGTTAGCATCAGAAAACTTGTTAAAAATATTTTGCACATAGTTATAAGAGACAGTATTTGTAGTAATTATACGACAGATTCCATTTGTCTTAGACATTTTCAATACTTTTTAATTGATCAACATTTATTTCAAATTAAAATGTCTTTGAATTTTTCAATGATAATTTATTTTTAGATCTGTGATTTGGTATATAATTGGAAAAACTGCATATACACTTGTTAAATTTAAAGAAAATACTAAGTGTGGAAAACATCTGAGTAAAAGTTGTGTTATTTGTGCTTCAGACAAAAATATGTTCCTGTAATCATTTAGGCTAAAACATGCCTAAGAAAAGATGTATATTTAAATTTTGTTCATTGACCAGACCTGCCTTGTTAAAAGAAAAAATAATAGGTCAGCCTTTGGGCTTTTCTACACTTGAAAACTAAGTGACATGTCTTTGGAATACTCCTTTTTAAATAGATATTTCATTAAAAACTTACTTATTTGGAACTAGGTTGACAGGAATAAGACAAATCTCACTGAAGTAGGTAATAAAGTAACTATTACAGACCCTTTCAGAATATCTCTTTTAATGAATTGCTGAATGTATGTGACCCAGACCTTTGATATTGTATATAGCACCAAATCTATCATCTCAATAAATTCCATTACATTCTAATCCTACAATCGCTCTTCTAAAGCTCAAAAAACCCCCAACAATCCTTCACAATCTTAATTTGAACACCAAAAATTTTGAGAGGATTTTATACATAAAGGTTGGAATCTAGTTCATCATAGTTTTGATGTTAGCTGTGTCTTCCAAAAATAAGTTCTTAATAAGCAATAAGAACTGCTGATGGAACAACTAAATGTCCCAAAGGCCATGAGGCAGACAGGCTTCTGGAGACTTCCAAAAGCACCAGCTTCTCTGCAGTTGCTATGTATGGAACATGTATTTACAAGGAATGTTTTACTAAGCATCTGAAATTTGATACAGGATGTGTGTCTGTTAAGTAAGAGTATCCTTTTCTGCAAAGAATGCAACTTCTAGTGAAGTGAAAACTGCTACAGCTAAATTTTGTTTTTCAGAAGAAATGCTATTATTTATACACTGAAAATTCATGTTTTGAAGCTTTCTTCTAGCGCAGCAAATACATTCTGATCACACTTAAAAATTTATCAGTAGCACAGTTGTGACAGTTTTGAAATACACCAAATTTGCCTGAATCTGCTTTAACTCATTCAGGTAATCTATTTCAAGCTAAGGTTAAATAAAATGGTTTTAAAATACTGTATTTTCCTGCTGATTTTCCTTCTTCCTTTTCTTGACCATCATCTGAATGAAGTAGTCCACATTAACTCAAAGAATCCTAGAACAGGTCTGCCCAAATGTTATGAAAGTTACATTTCCCTGTAACTGCTGTTATTTCCTACTGTAACAAAAGTTTCTGTAATCATGTTATCAACATCAGAGAATTTTATTTTCATAGAATCATAGAATCATAGAATCATCTAGGTTAGAAAAGACCTTTAAGATCATCAAGTCCAACCGCTAACCTAACCTTGCCATCCCACCACTAAACCATGTCCTTAAGCACCTCATCTATCCTTCTTTTAAATACCTCCAGGGACGGGGACTCAACCACCTCCCTGGGCAGCCCATTCCAGAGCCTGACAACCCTTTCTGTGAAGAAATTTTTCCTAATGTCTAACCTACACCTGCCCTGGAGCAACTTTAGACCATTCCCCCTGGTCCTATCGCTTGTTACCAGGGAGAAGAGG
>VXBL01009115.1:66480-117516 GCA_013400195.1 Aramus guarauna | reverse complement strand
CCTCCTCCCCTCGAGCAGATCAACACTCCCACCCAGTTTGGTGTCGTCTGCAAATTTACTGAGGGCACACTCGAGCCCCTCATCCAGGTCATTGATAAAGATATTAAACAAGACCGGCCCTAGCACTGAGCCCTTTTTGTTTCAAAATTTAATCTTTACACTGTTTCAAAAGTTCAAGAACTTTTGAAGAATTCTTACTTGCAAGATACCATGGAAATTAGTCTTCTTGTCAATGAACGGTAACCACTGTAATAGTTATCTAGGTGTACATATCTCAGCAGTATGTTGCTAAATTCGAGATGGAGACACTATTCCTACATGTGATGCAAAATGAACACCACAAAGAACAAGATAAAACACCCCAGACAACAGCTCTATTCTGCCAAAGAGAAATTTAAACTCTGACAAGCATCACACACTAGTGGGTGCAGCTCCTCACTCCAACAATGTCCAGATTCTCGAGAGAGGCAAAAAAAATAAAGTCTGAGGGAGCTACTGTCGATCTGTAATGCACCTTAACAAATAAATGTGCTCTGGTAATCACAAGCTCCGTTGAAGATAAAAGAACTGAAGAGGAGCTTTGAGACAGATATTTCATTTAAACTAGGTGCCTTGGGTAAGCCACATGCTTAAAATTGAGAAAACAAATTCTTATTACATTAGAAAATAACTAAACAGCAGACATATGTAAGAGCACTAAATCTAGCTAAATAAGGACAATATCTCCTTCTTGTAGTATTCTTGAAATCTCCTTACAACCTTAATAATTCTACTGTACCTTCATTTAATGGAGCAAGGAAATGAGAGGTATTAATTATCATAAACAAGCACATAAATGTTTATAGCAAATAGCTGGCAAAACAAAAGGAATTATCTTGGAAAAACAATTCAAACAACTTGGAAACTCTAAGCTGTCAAGCCTAACTAGTCTAAAATTGAGAAATGTGCTTTCCCCATTGGCCACTAAAAGATCTCTTCCTGGAAATGGCAAAAGGGCCATGTAACTATGGTGTTATGTAGGACACCAAACCTTGGAGGCAGAAGTCTGACATTTCATCTTCAGTCCAACGTAATGCTTCAGTGCACAAACCAAAGTATCCTCTATGGACTTGGAATGCACCTAATAGTTTTGAGACTGATACCTGACACAGTGCTGGGACAGTCAATATTTATCTCACAGCCACATGGGGACTATGCCATTACAAATCATGTCAAAGGTGCACTCTCACAATCCATTCTTTGTTATTGAGTGATTTGTTTTTCTCTGAGATAATTTATGGAAAATTAGCACAAAATGACAGTTAAGTTATGGTGAAGGACTATCAAGCATATAATAAACCTGAATATGTTTATTGACAAAAGAAGAGAAGGTGATTCAGCAAATAAAGGTCAAACGAAGGAATCAACATAAGTCACTGTGCAATGCCAAGAGTGAAATGCTATTTCAGCAAATTCACTGACATGAGCCACTCGACAGATCTTTTCCTGTTTATTCTGAACAGTGAAATTCCCTGTGGTGGTGAAGGGAATGGCCTCTTACGGGCCCTCTCTGTGTCTAGAGTACACTCAAGAGTTAGCAAAATATTGGTGTATTAACGATAAATCAATGTAAGTGGCCATTCCATCTCTGTGGCTTTGGATTCATTGTATCTTCCTAATTTATTTAAATGTGCATGAATGATGATGCTGCAAACTAGGAATTGATGACATGTATCCAACACATGATGCTTTTCATCTTAAATGTTTTATGACACCTATGTGCTTAATATTAATTGCGGGGGGGAGGGGGATTGGTTGTTCATTTGGTTTTGGTTGTTCTGTTGTTTGGGGTTTTTCATTCAAACCAGTTTTACACTTATGCAAGCTTGTTTACTTCATGAACATCTGTTTGGGAGGAAAATCAGTTCCCAGCTGTATTACTATACAACTTGGGTTGGTTTCATTTTTATACAAAAGATATCAGGCATTTTACCGAAAAGGAGTTTTCTCAGCAACTGGAAATTTTTTCAGCTTCTAACCTGTAACTGTTTTCTTATTCCACAGCTCTGTTATTCACAGCACCTTTTCTGGATGCACGTGTATTACCTGATTTGCAAAATACCTGCATTGCCTCTTCTCAGAGTGCAGTGAATAGCTCATGTGAACAACAAATACAGAGTTACAGATCAGAAGCTCTACGGCATGCTGTATTTTATTAAATAATAGAAACGAGCATTACAGCATAATGCCAGTTATGTGCTAGTGTTACTTAATCTTTGTGGGGAATTAAGCGCTTTCTAGAATGCCATATTTTATCAATTACAGTTGAGTAAAGACTTCATTCTGTACTGGTCCTTAACTAGCCTTATACCCAAGATAAATATGGTTGCCTTAACCTTTGATGTTTTTCACCCTCCATGAGAGGCAGGATGGGTAATTTCTGAAGTATTTTAGGACAAGTCAAAAAGAATATGCTTTAAATAAAGTCATATTCAAAGATAGTGGCACATGCATGAAGACCTCCTATTTCAGAAGCTGTTCGTAGCAGAGTAATCAACTCAAGTGTCAGGAGAAGCCTGAAGGGTTCTCTGTGAAGCCACTAGGAAAGTACTTGAACTGGCCTATTAAGCTATGTATCCTTCATCTCACATTTGGTTAGACAAAATCATATCAGTACCACAAAAGCATATTTTAGATGCACATTCTTAATATCAGACAGAATTATAATAATGTAAACACTACATACAAAGCACATCACAATACAGAAGACATAAGAAGGGATAAAAAAAAACATTTGAAAATGTTTCAGTGTTTTCCACAACATTTCAATTCAATGGTTCTTGCATTCATGTATGATGTAACACCATCTTTTAATGTTTCTTTAAAAAGATGAACTATTTCTTTACCCTTTGTGGGTACAACAAATGAATATATGAGCTAAGAAAGCCTTCATAGCTAATGTTAAATTCTATAAAGTTAGGCATTGTATTGGAAACTTAAGGGCTTTAATAAACTTTTTGTTTTCCCTTTCTTCCAAACCACCCCTTTTTGTGTCTTCTTTTTACAAATTTCATTTATCACATTGAATTATTGTTTTCTTTTAGATATAAATAAGTGGATGTAAATGCATTTATTTTCTCTTCAGTGGATAAAGGTTCACGGGACAACAGTAGTAAAAATATTTTTCACAGAAGGATAGAGAAGATCATATTTCCAAGTCCTAATAAAAATAATTGATTCAATTTTAATGTCACATGAATCTGTAATTGTTCTTTGTTTTGCCCTGTTGTGACAAAATTACGATGAAAATGTGCCAGTGACTCAGTATCACCTTCTTCTTCCCATTCACCCAAATCTTAATAAAATAGAGATTTTAGACAAATATGATGAATTTTCCCCTGAGAATGCCCCCATGAGAAGAAGGAAAATGACAAAATGATTATCAATTGTATTCAACTTACATATCTTTAGCTATTTAAAAATAAGGCATCTATTGCCTAAGCATCTATGGCCTAATTTTCCCATGCAGAGCAGGGGAAAAGAAAGGAAAGAGAGAGAAGGACCTCTTGAGGGAAATGCAGCACCTACCGTAGGATGAAATGATGACTTGCCATCTCCATTGGACATGCCTCCTAGACAACTAGTCTAGACACAATACTGAACTTATAAATAACTAAACAGAAATGAGATTGCATTAGCCTTGGGGTACTCAGTGCTGAAGTCATAAGGTTCCTGCAGCAAGCCTGTTATTCCATCTGGTTTTCAGCTTTCCATTTGTAAAGTCATCATAATTCTTACTTATCTGTATCATGGAACATAATATGAAAATACAAGAGTTCAATATTATGATATGTCTAGCTATTGCAGTAATGGGAACTGTATACCTGAGCATCAGTACAATGTCAAAGAACTTTGCATTTTTTTCCTGGAACTTACAGTTCAGTGCATTCTAGAAAACAGTGCAGCTAATGACAAGCTTTTATCTTCTTTTTTGTTCCTGAAGTTCCTAAAGCTCAAAGTATTTCATTTACTGAAATATTCAGTAGAATCTGACAAATTGAAGGACAAAACTTATTAGAAATTTATACAGATTATAATGGACTACTGGAAGCTAAAGCTCTTGCTAAGAAAAGAAGGGTTCCACTTTCTTCCTTTGGGATCAGGAGGAGAGGAAGTCTATTGTCTATTGTAAGTTTGGAAACTCTGTGTGACTGCTTAGTATGCAGTCTGAAGGGAGAATCAATGTAGACAAGGCTATTTGGAGAGATTTGATTTTTAACTTCACTTGTGATATTGCCTTGGTTACAGAAATTAATGTCAAGTAAGTAACAAGGGGTTCAAGGATAATGTAAGTCAAACAGGCTATCTTTCTTATGGGAAAAGCTGTCAAAAGAAGACAAGAAAATGGAGTCAAAGTGTTGCCAAAAACATTCTTCAGGGAAACAGCAGCCTGTAGCAAGTATTACAAGTTTGAAAATATTAAATGAATCTTCTGTTGTGAAAATATATATAATTCTTGTGTACAGTTATATATTTGCATGTGTATGTATATACATATATATGTATAGACATGTATATTACTGTTATGATCTACATACTGAGCCAAACTTAAGTATCTCTGTCCTGTATCTTAGACCCTAATGAAATGATCAGAACATTTTTGAACAATGGCTAGATTTTAAAAGCATTGTAATAATGAGGACCTTCAGTGAGAGAAAAAAACCATGCTTCAGTATCATGGGACTTGGGAAAGTAAGATTTCATTTGTGTGCCTACATATTCCTGGTTTAACATTGAACAAGCAACTGGAAACTAGATCTTCAATACTACAAGATTGCTGCAGTGACATTTTAGTCATGAATTTTAGGCCATTAGTTGATGTCAGGAAAACCATAGCATAACTTCTTATGCAAAACTTCTGGAGAGAGCAGCACAAGAAAGGGATTCACAATGGCCAGCACAGTCAGTTTTGGTAAACAGGAATTAATAAGTTTCTTGAGATAAACATAATTTGTCTTTATCACACTGATTTCAAGCCATCTAAAAATATTTTTCTTCACTGGGCTGTTTTATATAAATTCTACTAATTCTGTGGAATTTACTCTATTTCATTTTCAACTGAGATGATTAAACATAATGATTCAGGTGACTGATGTCCCTCAGATTTATTCCATGCTGTAACACAAGAAAGTGCTGGATACAGGAAACTCTTCTCTGCTGACAGAGTGCCAGTCAGTCACATCAGTACCTCATTCATTTATAGACTAATTTGGCCAGAGAGAAAAAGGACTGTGGTTTGTTGTTAATAGTTGGGGAGGAAATGGAGAAAGATAAAAGTTACCATATCTTTGTACAAAGGAACATATTCTTACAGTTACTGGATAAAATTATGAAATATTCATGACAGCAGAAACTATGACTTTGACACCTAGCTCCTAGCAAGCCATCCTAAACATTAGGCTAGAGGCCCATGTTCATCCCTGCAATGTTTTTTTCAACTCACAAATCTCAAATTACTCCATATAAACTGAAGAAATATCAGCAGGCCAGACTGCTTTTCCTGATGCCTGTAATGGCCTGTATCCCTGTGGATTTTGAGACAAGCAGTGGCCCTGAGCCCACCAGCATTAGAAATGACCCATACTCCCTACCCTGGTGGCATATTGCTAATCACTGAATTAAAGGAAGCAGGAAACTACCTTGTTAACAGAGCAAAATCCTCCTCAGGTTTTTGTTGGCTTTTTTATAAAACGCATCCTAATCGGTTACACGTGCTCTGATAACATAGAACAGATTGCATATAAACAGCCAAATCTTTTAAATTGTGAAGCCCAAAGAGGTTGATGCTTGAGTGGGAATTCAGCTGTTCCACAGTCTTATCCCTGAAATAGGTTTTTAATAGTCAAGGATGAAACAGAACTTGGCAGATGTTTTCAAGAAGTGCCATATAAAGACTAGCAATAAGTAGATGGAGCAGCATGAAGAGCCATGCAAACTTCTGATGTACGGAGGGCTGGACTAGAAACTGAGGAAGAAAAGAGACCTCTGAATGATCAGGCTGCATCAAAGAAACAAGACAAAATTAAGTTGATGATTTTTGAAAACCAAGATGGTACATTTCATCATTATGGATTTGGATCTAAAGAGTAAAAATGAAAGGAAAAGTAGAATTCTGGGCCATTAATATAAGGTATTCAGGTTATCAGAGCTCAAAGAGCACAAATATAACCATAGTTTGTGTTCTTGGCAAATATCCTTTCCACCCCTCCAAGTCTCTAGCATATACAATGAGATAAGTAGTTCCATATATTTATTGGCTCAGAGGCCAACATATGGGTCAGCAGTAATATACGGCTCAGAAGCAATTGTTTTGATATTACAAAATGAGATTGCTAAAGGAAATTACCTTATTAGTCTAGAATTTTGATAAGTGCCACTTTAGAACAATTTCAAATAATACACATGAAGCCTCAATTTAGAGTGTAACTTTTTAATTATTTTTATAGTGCTTAAAATGAACATAATATCATTTGTCTATGAATCTAAGGGATAATAATCTCAAGGAGCACTACATCTTCATTTTATTGAAAGTCTGATATGACTAAATCAGCTGTCTATAGAATCCACTGAGATGAACAGTAAACTGTAAGGCAGATATTCAATATCTTGTAATAAACTGAATTGACCATCAGTGTTTTCAGTAACACTTCAGAATCTGTCTAGTATATACAATTATTTAGGATGCATCCCTTTTTGTCAGCAAGTATTTCTTAACAGAAGATAATGTATCTGCAGCTTCCCTGAAAAGGACCTGGGGGCAGACCACCAAGTTGAACATGAAATAGCAATGCACCCTTGCAGCAAAGTGGGCTATATCAGGAGTGTGGCCAGCAAGTTGATGGAGGTGATCCTTACCCTCCACTCAGCACTGGTGAGGCCACACCTGTAGTGCTGGGTCCAGTTCTGGGCTCCTGAGTGCAAGAGAGACATGTATGTACTGGAGAGAGTCCATAGAAGGACACAAAGATGATGAAGGGCCTGGAGCATCTCTCCTATGAGGAAAGGCTGAGAGAGCTGGGACTGTTTAGCTTTGGAAAGAGAAAGCTCAGAGGGAATCTTATAAATGTATGTAAATATCTGAAGGGAGGTGCCAAGAGCAGGGAGACAGGCTCTTTCCAGTGGTGCCCAGTGACAGGTCAAGAGGTAATGGGCAAACCTGAAACACAGAAGGTTCCCTCTGAACATCAAAAAACTCTTTTTGACTGTGAGGGTGACCAAGCACTGGCAGAGCTTGCCTAGTGAGGTTGTGGAGTCTCCCTCCCTTCATCCTTGGAGATATTCAAAAGCTTTCCAGACATGGTCCTGGGCAACTGGCTCTAGGTGGCCCTGCTTGAGCAGGGGTGTTGGACTAGATGACCTTCAGAGATCCCTTCCTACATCAACCATTCTGTGATTAAATGAATGTATAGTTACTGATTTTTCATTTCTTGATGTTGAATTGTGTATTACATTCTTCACAGTGTTACTCATGTATACAGTTCTGCATTATCAATCAGTAGTTTTCAGACCAGTCACTGCAATCACATGGTAATTGGGATTTCCCTCAGCAGAAAAATTATTTTTTTGTGTGCGTAAATTCTATTTCAGATTAGAAGACTGTAAAAAATGTAGGCTTTCAATGTTATTAACAAAAATATTTTTTCAGGAAATTCCAGGCATGCTACTAACTATTTGGCTACTTTTTTATGAATTAAGACAGTCAAAAAATTGAACAGCCCATTCACAAAGTATATCACTTTACAGTTTATTCTGCTCAGTGGATTTGATAAAAAAATAATTTTCCTAAATAATAGAATGGGATGTCAAAAAACCTAGGAATTTTGCTTTTTTGTAAGCTACCAGGCAAGTTCCAGGAGATGAGGATCTACCTACAACTGAATTATTTGTTTCATAGAGTGGCATCCTTGCCAGAGTAGAGTGACTACCTCTTTGTATATGGGAGGTCAACAGCATAGAAAAATGGCCTGTCAAACCACACAGGTGCTAAGAAGAACACAGAGCCCCACAAATCAGAAGAAAAGCAGAAAGCTGGTCAGGGCAACAGGGTTTCCAATGGACTAGATCACAAAGGGAAAAAATAGAAGTCTATGAATGTTTTGTTTCTGACAAATCATCTTTCTCCTATAGAAAACTATTTCATCAGGCAGGTTTTAGTCATACTTACCTATTGCTAATAACAAGCATATATTAACATATCAGCTAGTTTGTAATTCTGTGAGTATGAATAGTAGTTGAGATGCATGAAGATCTTGGTGAACAGGTTGCACAGAGCAGAAAATTATAGTGCCAGCTCTACAACATCCTTTCAATGTTTGGCCATTAAGTGGGTCATACTCTGTGAACGAATTAAGAATAAGTTATTTGGCTGCAGTTTAATCAGACATTCAAATACTTGAAGCTCAGTGTTAGGCATAACTTAAATTCTCCTTAAATTATCTTAAACTCTCCTATATGCTGTCAAATGCTACCTTAAGCCCTCCAGCAAGGCAGACATGAGGTTTAATTCAATCTGTCCAACCTGAAAGCAGTTTTCCTAGTGGTAGTAAAAACTGACAGCAAGATCTATATATAAAAGATGAAAAAAAAGTCTGAAACCAAAAGCATCACTGATATATAGTTCTCTGTTTGATTTGTGAATATACTGAGGATCTAACCAGAGAGCAACTACATAGAAGGAATTAGAATAAATTCACTAAAAATAATAATAATATAAAAAAGTCATATTCAAATCACATTTTGTTTTCAGAATCCTTGGAATCCCTTAATCTCAGGCTTTTTCTTAGAACTGCAGGGTGCATACTTTTGGGAAAATACTGACATATATGTGTTAGTAATATGGTCCCTGTCTCAAGACCCTAAATATTTTTTTCAAGAAAATAGGTTAGTGCATTTATTCTGCTTGTAGTTAAGGTTCTCACTGTGAATAAATCTACCAACCTTTCAGAGTAACCAGCCAGAAACTAGAAAACTTCATAATATTGATGCAGTAATTTCCAGAATGCAAATATGAGATAAGGAAGTTTCATTTCTAACTCATTCTCTGATTCCAAAACTGCCTCATTAAGGAAAACTTTTGTCCCTCAGAAAAAAATGGCTTTGAATTCTATATTTCTTCCTCCAAAAGTTCCCCAAAGCTTCTGTGTATTACTTAATTTTGATACTTTTGAATATGCTTCATGGAGATCTGAATTGTAACTTCTAGTTTTGTTTGGTCTTTTGTTTCTTTGTCCCATATGGCTAATTCTCTTTTTCTAAAAACATGCTCTCTCATTCCTGTTCATGAGTTTGTTCTGCATTTCATATCTGGAAATAAATATTTTTTGTTTATTTCAGGCTTCCTGGTGTTCTTTCAGTACATGTGTGTTTACTGCACAGCCTCACTGGCATAGCCTTGAAATTTTTCTGAGAGATATATTCTCATTTTGTCTGAATAGCATGGTAATGCTTGCTGCTTTAAAGACAGCCAAAATTCAGGACAGCAGTATTGTCTTATTTCAGTTTTTAGTAGCAGCTGAGGACAAATACCATGTTGTCCCCAGAATTCCTATTTGTAGTCCTGAAAGCTCACAGAAAGCTTTCACTTTCCAGATCAGATTTTGCTCCTTACTAAAAATCATACTGGCATTGCTTTTTACCAGACTTCTGATACACTCTTCCTGGGTGTTGCCTGAACAATTTTTTAAGAATTCAAGATTTTTCACCATTTCTTATACCCAAAGGGCATTTATTCTCATTCCTTGAGGAGTTTACTTCATTGTCATATCTTGTTAAATAATAGACATTTGTGACCCATTGCTGGCCGTAACCCCAATGGCACTTAGCATTTTCGTGACCACAAGTCTAAGGATGTGCGCTCTCTAGAGCAGGTTGGCTATCTCCACATTACACAGAACTTGATCCTGGAGTTTCTTTAGGTCTGTTGAAGTCCTGTGGTCCATTATCATTTTGTGTGATTTTAAAAATAAGACTGACTGAAACACTGTGAGTACTAGGTGGCAACCTGCCAGAGAGTTGTTTTTATTGCATGAAACTGAGGGTATGCAATGGATGTACCATGAGGGTATCTGGAGGCATTTTAGGATGCAACACTTCCTGAGGTAGTTCCTCAGGGGATGTAGGTTGGACACAGCCAGACTTGCTGCTTTACAATCTTTTAGGAATGATTCCTGGAGTGAACTTTGTCCTATACCGTGCATAGCATTGAGTGGTTCAAAATAAAGTCAGAGAGTGGTCTAACAAATTAGCCATGAGGATGAACCCTGATAGTGCTCAGACTTGATGTCTAAGCATCTTTTACATAATGGTGCAAATGTACTCTGGTTATTTTTCTGGTAACTTCTGGCCTCTGTAGACTGGTAGCTCCATCTAACTTTTTTCCTGTCTTTGTCCCACTACCTACTTGTATAACCCCACCAACATAGGCCTTTCAGACAAGGGCAACACATACTGCAGTCATAATGCGTAAAAAAAAAAAAATAACACTGCATTTTAGACTACTTCGGTTACTGTTCCCATGCTCATTCTCTGGCTTTGGAGCTTCTGTCTGATTACATTTATCTGCTGCTGTGCTTTCCTCTTTAAATGCAGTGCTATCGACAATTTTCACTCTGGTAGCTAGAACCATTGTATAAGTGGGCCTTAGTCCCACCATCTTAAGGCCACTCTTCAGATTTTGGGGTTTCCTCCACTGAATTTATATTTTTCTTAGGAGACTGTAGTCTGCCAATAAAGTATCTGTTGAAACCACTGTATTCAAACTATTTTGAAATATTTGTATACAAATGAAGAAATACTTTTTTCCATTGAGCATCCTCCTTATGCCATAAGGCCTGATTTGACTAATTAAACAAAAGAAATTTTGCTATGAAGCAGATGAAAGCCTAAAACACCAGCATGAGTTATGAAAGAAATTTTATCACAAGTACTGTGAAGCACTGGAATAGGTTCTGGAAAAGTTTTGGAGTTCCCATTTGTGACTTGATTCTGGAAATCCTGTACCTCCATGTGTCTGCTGTAAACACTCTAACAAGGCTTGGAAACAGCAATTTCATCTGAACTGTGGTGCTCCACACACAAGACAATAAGTCAAAATTCTAATGTGCCCATTACTGTAAATATTATAGCAACATGGTCTATTATTACAACTTTTTTGGCCACTTCCTACTTAATTTTGAGTGAGCATTGGGATGTATTTTTCATTAGGATATATCTCTTTGACCAATATAGGAGGAACACAGTGAAGAAGTCACAGAAAGAAGGCTTGGCTCAAAGTATTCAGGAGACATCTCAGAAATACTCAGTATTCAGGTCATTGATTTTGTTACTTTATTTTCAGAATAAGAGTGAGTCACCAAATGGCACTGAATAATTTTTTCATCTTGTAGCATTCACAGAGAGCAGTATTAATGCAATCTATATTTTCTGACATAATCAAGACCAAATCTTATGCTCTTCATTCAAAGGAATTTTCAATTTAAGGTCCTGATCTTCCAATGAGTCTATTCAAAGAGGCCTCTCTAGGCAGATAGTGGAAAATGCAGACCTTGATTGCAAATAGGATTTTTTTTGTAATATCATTGTTTTGGACATCTTAGACAAATATTGAAAAAAGAAGGTGTTAATATATCCTGATTTTCTATTTAATTACTGTTGTTTGTTTGTTTGTTTGTTTGTTTTAATATAGCAGCAATATTATAAAACTGAGGATAAAACGGGGACTTCCTAAACTTCCTGTATTTATTATTAAATGAGTGTGTTGCCCACCAAGACAGGTGTATGCATGTCCTGCCCTAGGACCTCAACTTTCTTTTGTCTTAGGTGACTTTTGACAGGTGGCTCCCAAGTTTATGAAGTCAAACCATTGTTCAGATGCTGAGAAGTAGTTTCAGACTCCTTTAGACATCCCACGTTAGATCTTCCACCGCAGCTGTGTTTCCAAGAGCTTTAGCTGTGACCTAAACATTGAACAATTATTCCTTAATTTTCTGTGATTTCACTAGGTTATCGGGGGGGGTGGGGGGGGAGAAAAAAAGATATTAAAGCTACTGGCTAGTACACAAAGGGAATCAAATTGGTTTTTTCCTCTGGAGGAAAGTGGGTTTGTAATTTTAAAATTCATATGAGATGACAGAATTCTGAACATCAACAGAAACTTTTTTGTTCCAAGAGAAAAATGGAAATTAATTACATCAATTATTTACCAAATTTTCAGTTAAAATTGGACTTTCAATAAAAGTTAGGTGCATGGCCAAGATTTTCTTCTCATGGTTACACTAAATTTACCTTTTCACTTTTTTTTTTTTATTATTTTTATTTTGTTGTTCGTTTTGTTTTGTTGGTTTTTGGGGATTTTTTTAGTTTTGTAAATGGAAACAGAATCTATTACCAAGTAAGTGAGCTGTCCTAGCTTGCTTTCTTCTGTCTTCTTTGGGGAACTCTGTCTTTCTTCTTCTTCTTTTTTTATTTTATTTTTTTTTTAACCTAGATGTAATATAATCAAGCCTTGAGAAAATAAAAATAAATTTAATCAAGTTTTTAATTATGTTTCTTGACTGCAATCTTTAATATAATTTATATAAAAATATATAATTTCTAAATATGTTTGAACTAAGTCCAGTTCTATACTGAATTGCAGGAATATATCATGCATATAATGTTAACTATATATTACTTTGCCAGTTTGCTCCTTTAGGATGACATCAGCTTAATGAATGTCACATTTTTTTTCACTTTAGTTTGTGCTACAGTCTGTTTAATTATTACTTGTAGATTGTGATCAATAAAGAGTAAAAACAGACTTATTTTGCAAAATAGTCAAGGGCCAAACAAATAGCACACTTTGTATGTGAAGGAGATCAGCCACAGGAGCAAAGATGGAAAGTGATGGAAAGGCAAGGTCAGACTGGCTGTATTTCTCTTTGAAAAGCATATGTTGAAAAGTTTGATTATTGAGGGACTGACTTGAGAAACTTATGATGAAGAAGTGTTACTAATATGAAATCTTCTTCCCAACCACAGACTGAGTATTTCTGCCTGCCTTTCTCCAATCTGTGGTTATTCATTAATTTTTAATTGCTTCTGGAATGGCTTCAGCCACTCATGCTGCTTTATTATATTGCAGCCTACATTGGGATCTTCTATTGGGTTTTCATGGCAAGGTTTTGGTAGCAGTGGGGCCACAGGGGTGGCTTCTGTGAGAAGCTGCTAGAAGCTTCCCCCATGTCCGATAGAGCCAATGACAGCCAGCTCCAAGATGGACCCACTGCTGGCCAAGGCTGAGCCCATCAGCAACGGTGGTAGTGCCGCTGGGGTAACGTAGTCAAGAAGGGGGAAAAGAAACTAGCAGCAATTGCAGCTGGAGAGAGGAGTGAGAAGATGTGACAGGAACAACTCTGCAGACACTAAGGTCAGTGAAGAAGGAGAGAGAGGAGGTGCTCCAGGTGCTGGAGCAGAGATTCCCCTGCAGCCCATGTGCAAGACCATGATGAGGCAGGCTGTCCCCCTGCAGCCCATGGAGGATGATGGTGGAGTAGATATTGACCTGCAGCCCATGGAGGACCCCACTCCAGAGCAGGTGGATGCACCTGAAGGAGGATGTGACCCCGTGGGAAGCTCGAACTGGAGAAGGTTTGCTGGCATGACTTGCGAGTCCATGGAAGGGACCCACGCTGGAGCAGTTGGTGAAGAACTGTAGCCTGTGGGAAGGACTCACATTGGAGAAGTTGGTGGAGGACTGTCTTCTGTGGGAGGGACCCCACGCTGGAGCAGGGGAAGAGTATGAGGAGTCCTCCCCCTGAGGAGGAAGGAGCGGCAGAGACAATGTGTGATGAACTGACCACAACCCCCATTCTCCATTCCCTTGTGCCGCTCAAGGGGAGGGGGTCAAGGAAATCAGAAGCAAAGTTAAGCCCAGGAAGAAGAGAGGGGTGAGGAGAAGGTGTTTTTTACATTTAGTTTATATTTTCTCATTACTGTGCTCTGATTTGACTGGCAATAAATGAATTACTTTTCCCCAAGTGGAGTCTATTTTGCCCATGACAGTAATTGGTGAGTGATCTCTCCCTTTCCTTATCTTGACCCACAAGCTTTTTGTTATAGTTTCTGTCCCCTATGCAGCTGAGGAGGGCAGTGATAGAGCAGCTTTGGTGGGCACCTGATGTCCAGCTAGGGCCAACCCACCACAGTTCTATGAAAAATAAAATTAAGAAGGAATGTAAGACTTTTGAAAACTTCACAGTCTTTAAAGTTAACACAGGTTTATCTTGAAAATATCATTGATCTTGCAGTCATAATCTTAGCCACACACTGGACTAGGATTTGATTTTTTAAAAAGCTAAACTCTTTCTGAAAAGCTTTTAGGTCATTTCACTTAATTATTTCCTTTCCTTTAATTAGAAGATCAGCCATGTCCAGAAGTATTATTTCTCTCCCTCAGCTCTATATATGGACAACCAAGAGTGTCTTAGCTCAGCTGCAGACATCAAGAATGTAGTTCTAATCCTCACACACAAATGCCTAGAGTCACTTTGATAGCCTAGGATATGTTAGATAAACCATATTTCAGATCTGACAGAGACGCTAGAGGAGACCTGCAGCCTTCTGGCATGGCACATGGAAGCAGGGTACCCAGAGTGCCTCCAACAGTGCAAGGCACCAATGTTTCGGTACCTCAAGTAAACCCTACATGACAGCCATGTAGATCTCATCAATGTAGGCAACAGACTACTGGAAGGATGTCAACAAGGCATGAGACACTTTAGTTTAATAGGCCCTGTGACATACATGCTTACGTGAATGAACTGAACTCTTACTCTACAGACATTTTAGTGCCTGAAGCTGAGCTGACATGACATATGACAGAGAGTCAAAGAAATTAGTTAATTAAAAGGTATTCAAGTTAATCCAAAATGCTCCTCAATTTAATCCATTTAGTTAGCCTTTTGAACTCGGACCAATGAATTTGCATTGCAAACACAAGCTATAATATAAATTATGTCTATGAAACTAAACACTGTATACTAATATAATGGTTAAAATGCAGTTTTAAAATATTTTGATGGAAGTCAGCTCCTCATTAAGGTACTCAAATTTAGATATGAAGTCTGTCTTCCAGGTACCGCTCCAGATACATAGAAGTACCTTATAGGCGCCATACCTGGTAGCCTGTGCCTGCCTCCAGTATCGTATTGCTAAGGAACAAAATCACACCCTGGAGATCTAGTGACACCCTCAGTGGAGTCAAGAAAGCAACACACCTCAAAAGTAAATATAATCGGTGGAACCACTTTGTAAGCATCACTAATTGTATTGATTAGGGACTTGTTTGAATCGTCTAAACATGGGTGTCTAGTGCTATTTGAGATGCTGTCAGGTATCACATCTGGTCAACAGCTGCTGCTCCAGAACTGTGCAGATCTCCCACAGTATATCTACCTGGTCCATGAAGTTCATTCTAATTATTATGGGTATTGCAAATAGCACACTACAAGCACTGTACCTTACTAAACAAAACCTCAATATTATAAATCCCTGAACTACAGTGGGAAAACCTGACATGTTTAACCACAGTTGTAAACTAATACTAACATTAATGTTTTCAGTTGTTTCCAATATCTATGTTGAACTCGATAGTTGATTTTTACTTTTTATTTAAATAAATATCGCACATAAAACAGATAAATGTAACTATTGGATTTATTGCCTTTTTTTTTTCTTTTTTTTTGGGGGGGTGGTGGTGGTTGGTTGTTTTTAAATATCTGTGTAGCCTCCACATGAGAAATTATCTGATTTTCAGTATTACCCTCTGGGTCTTGCATATCTCCTTTGCCTGTGCTCCAAGTTGGATGGATGCCAGCCAGCCCTGATCTGAGGGCTGCGAGCTCAAGCTAATACGGTAATCCTAATGAGAGTACAGCACTGTGCTAACAAAGCTGCACAGCTTTCAGATTGGAGGTTGCTGGCCTTTAGCCAGCTCTGAGCACAAGTAAAATGAGTGTAGGTTTGTCTGCAAAAGGCCAGGAAGATATGCTGTGACTTGCAATAAACCAGATTCCCAGCACTTTGTAAAATGATCGTGTTAGGCACAGCCAGGTGTTGAAGGGCAAAATCTCTGAAAACTTTTGTGGCTGATGTTTGAATAAATATGTCATATATCAAGAGACCTTTGTTGACATAATAAGATTTCTAACTTTACCAAAATGCAGGAAGGAAAAATTCCCAGTGAGATCTAGGAAACCGGAAACTATCTACTTGATATAAGAATTATACACACAGCTTTTTTTTTACCCAGAAAGACTGTGTTAATTGGGGAAGAGAAAAATGCTTATTCATTAGAATGTGAGGACCTGATATCTGGTCTACTTCACAAGTGGGTATTTTAGAAGCCACTTAAGCTAAAATAATAATGTACTTGAATTAGACAACATTTTATATAGAATTGACAAAAAATATAATGGAATGTGTAACTAAGGAGAATGTAATTCCCTGATTTCATACTTACATGGTTCACAAACTTTTGGAAAATGAAAAATTTGTAGGAGATAAAATATGACATAGGTGGTTATTAGAAATTATATTTATACCATCATGACAACCCATTTTGTCAAGCCACACTACAGGAGAAAACAAGATTTTGTATATAAGCATAAATAACAAGACTTGAGAAGGTTTTGTCTGTTTCTGTGTCTTGGTTTTTGATGGAAGATAACAGCTTGACACTCAAAGTAGTGTTAACTAACTCATGATTTTTGATTTCTACAGTAAGAAACCTGTGACATTCTACAATAATTTTAGTGACTGGTAAAAGATGAATGCAGCAGAAGTTTTTACTTCTATCTATCTAACCTAATTAGAATAAGTTAAGAACTTCTTCAACATTAATTCTATTGATGCTGCCACTTCTATTACATACAAAGAGGCAGTTTTCCTATTCTCTGTTTATTTGCCACTATATATGTTTGGGTAGTGGAAATAAATGGCACAAGATTTTTTTTTCCCTTATGTAAGCATGAAGTCAGAAAGTCAAAATACAAAAGTTTTTAAAAATGAAGTATGAAAGAACATAATAAACAATCAACTGTGTTATTTTTCCACTGATTATAACACTTGTGGATTTTATATTATCAACATCCAGTTGAGTAGAGCTCCTTATGTTTAGAGCAAAATTATATAGAGTTTATGCCAATCAACTTCTTCATACTTACTAGGCAAAAAAATGCCAGCAGATTTTCACTACTATTTAAGTGAATAATCCCAGTAAATGTACCAAATAAAATATACATCTATTTAAATGCAGAGAGATATTAAAACTCCTTTTGTTTCTGACAAACTTCTTAGAGTGACACTTGTGATATCTCGTGGTATAATCCTGTGATATTTTCACCAACTTGCATATACACAAATTGTCCAATACCCACACATACAGTGAACATGTACATACCTGAGGAATGCATATATGTATTCAAGAACAGACACATATGTCTAACAAACTAAAAATATGGCAATTGATTGAATCCCCAAAGTGGGATTTTACACACTATTTCTTGGGTTACTCTGCCATAATGTACTGTTAACAGAACAAAGTGTTGAATAAAGCAGTCAAACAGTGATTGTAATATGGAGTAAAAAAAAAAAAAAAAAAGACTTTAAAAAAAAATGGCATTATCAGCTATTAGACAGCTCTCCAGTGGGAGGTCATTATCTAGAGGTACATAGGCTTGGGTTAATTCTGCCTTATTAAGTAATTGGTTAAAAGTGCTAATGCTATATGTCCAGTTCCCCAACAGTGCCTCTGTAGTCAGTGAAGGGACAGAGGCAACTTTGAAGGGAAAATTATCCCATGTAAGTCTGATTCAGCTTTTATAAGTGCCTCTGTCTCTCCACTTGCGATGACCAACACACCACTGCAACAGAAGAAGACTCAGAGGAGATAGGCAAGAATGATGAGCTCAGGGAAGAAGGTAAGGAATGGCCACCAGTCTCCATAGAGAAAGCTGAACGTAACACACAGGCGACTGGAGGGTAACCTTTGCTGCAGATATACGGCTGTACCAGTGGGTCTGCAGGTTGTATAAACAGCCTTCCTGGAGATAATTAACAGAGCAATGTCTTCCTGAGCTAGCTAGACCAGCGTGGGGTGAGGGGGAAATGTATACATGGATCAACCCAATGTAAAGTTTAAAAACTGGACAATTAATGAAAGGAACTTCAAAGAGAGAAATGGGCTTCAGTTGGCTTTTACCCACATCCTCCTTCCCAGCAACTGGGGACACCTGGTGTGATGACAATGAGCGTATAGGGACCACTACCAGGAATCACGTTTGTATTCTGATTCAGCTGTATATTGCAATCACTATATTATGCTTGTGTTGTGATCTCAGTATATTGCTGTATCACTTTGTTAAATCAAAATACCATGTAGTGCCAAATGTCTTCAAATACATAAATTTGATATTAAACATTAAACTCTCATCCTGCGGAATATCTGTAAGAACGTGGCCAGTGAGTATTGGACTCTGACATCACTGAACATAAGAGGCAAGAGGACACATAGGCTCCTTGTTTAGGAGACAGACAAGTCTTTTAATTAAGATTTGATGAATGAGGGTCAAATGAGATGTTCAGGATTCAGGTCACTGGATCTCAAGTAGCATGGTGCCTAATAGGATTTCAGGGACTACATGTAGCTGGGTTTGAGCAATGCAGTACTGTCATTTAGGAAAGAATATGGCATAATCACATTTTGAGCAGTATTTTTCCAAATGGATATCTCCCTATGTACTGGGTACACCGGCATTTTGGAGGAACCTATGAAGTTATGTGGGTGACTATCTTTTAGTAAACAGTAAAAAAAAAAGTGAGGAAAAAGGTCTCTTTTCTCATCTGAGGCTTACCCCTACCAAGCAATAGACATTTTCCTGATAGTTCTGTGGGCAAATGGTGGCCAATATACACAGTCTAGAATATGGAATTATATTAATCACATTAAAGAAAAGGCAAGTGTTCTGCATGTTATGATAAAAAAGACAGACATTACCATCAGTACAGGAGTTGCACTTCAGCAATCATTTCTGGTTATCAAAATAACTTATTCTAATAGAAAGATTCAAGGGAGGAGAGACAGTGCAACCATATATTATGCAGGGAAAAAAATAATCATAGTATAATGTAATTTACAGACCAATGAATTGATTGCCCCAGGTTCCTAAATTTTTAATTTTATCTACTGTCAGTACAACCACTGTAGTTCATGCCAACACCATATGTTACCTCACATATATGCCACTTCACTTCTATGCACTTTCATATAACGAAGATCTAGCAGAACTCTTTACTCGCTTGGCTGAATCAGTTATAAGGTTTAAAGGACTTGGATCCACATGTTCATGTGTTTCTAAATATTGCACTAGGTCTATGAGCAGGCTGTGACTATTAGGTAGGAAAATAGATATATAAATAAAATATTCTTGTTTAAATAAACCCCTGAAAAAAGGTTGAAAGAGAAAGAAATAGATGTAAAACCTTTTCTGGGTAGATTTGTGTTTTCAATGAAAATATTCTTAAAAGCCATTTGAAATGAGAAGCAAATAATTTAGCTAAAATACAAATGAGAATAAAGATGCAATAATACATTTTTCTTCTATAGAATCATAGAATCATTTTGGTTGGAAAAGACCTTTAAGATCATCAAGTCCAACTGTTAACCCAACACTGCCAAGTCCAACCACTAAACCATGTCCCTAAACAAATGGTCCCTATGGTATGACGAACTCTAAAATTTGCATAGGATTTATCAATATGGCTACCAAACAAGTAAAAATGAAACATAACTTTATATTTAAATTTTTAATTTAAAAAAAAATCTAAAATATAAACTTTGATAGTATTGGAAGCAAAACTGCACTATATAAGAACTCAAAAGACAAAGACAGACATGAAAATGAGGACAGCTGTAAATTGTACTAGAAAATGGTATTAAAAGACTTGAAAAAACATGGCATGAAGAAAATTTTAATTTTCTTTTCCCCAAAAGCTATAGAAAGACATTTATCTGTGACATTATTTAAAGTCTACAGTTATAGATAATTAAAATTGTGTTATATTTTTATTATATTCCCTTCAGGCTTGTTAATGTTCAGCCACAGAAACTGTCGATTTGTTAATACGTATATCTATATATGCTTAGGTATATGTGCTGCCTTCTACATCTTATAGAAAGTAGTTTTCAGAGTGAGCATTACTGTCATAATGTGTTTCAGCAAACCATTTAGAGCACCTTAAATACTTTAATGCAAACTGGGTCTTTGTTTCCTTATACACAGCATAAAGGAAAATAAAGCAAGACTGAACTTTGCTTAAAGATGGTATAAGCTATAGCAGTAAATGGGGAAAATACCGTAAGTTTTATTCCCAAGCTAGAAATGGCATTGCATTGCATTACAGTGCTGAGCTATGGAACAATTACTTAAGAGAATTAATGGAGCAAGTGGCGGTTACCACCTTTTTAAAAAAATAGAACTAGCTATCACTATTATGTTAGGTGTGGATCTCATCCAGAAAGTGTTTGATAGGTGTGTTGAGAACATACCTTCACATAGGGCCTGTAGGGGATTTAGTGAGAAGAAAACCTAATTTAATGATCATTATTTGGATTTGACATGAGATAATCATGTAACTGTTCAGCTTGAAATTGCTAAGATAGTTTTGCCTATGCACAGAGGCAGAACTTCTGGTTCCCAGTTAAATTTTCTGAGGACTGTTAGTGCCAAGGTAAGTATTTTGATGATCATAGTTTCTTACATGTGCACATAAATCCTTCTGTGGATCAGAGCCAAGTTTATTAACTGACTTGTGATGCAGAAAATCTCTGGCAGAGGCAAGGACTGACTGGATACCTGGAAGCAAAGGCAGTTCATGATTATAGACCTGATCTGGAATTAAGGGAATGGCTAGTTTAATTCCCCTCTCTGTCACAAACTTTATGTGACCTTCACCAAGTCCTGCTGGATACATCTATTTATATATGTAGCTATCTCCAGCTTTCTTTTAAATGAATCAGTGCAAATCTCTCAGGCAGCACAGTTGCGTACGTGCAGACAGACCTGTGAAGCGTGGAGCTCTCTGGAAGCTAATTCGCTCAATTTCTCTTCCAATATTTCCTTATCATCCAGATTCCAGGATTGAAAATATCTAAAATAATTAAATTTTAGTAGCTATGAGATCTTTCTCAATGGGGAAAAAAAAAAAAAAAAGCAATTTAATTAGCTTCTTTTCTGCTCAACATGAAACAAATATTTGTTTGAAGAGACTTCCATCCTTCTGATCGAGACACAATCCAGATGGTGTTTCTGGTTAAATTTTACTCCTTACAGAGCTGCTACTTCACTCTTGTAAGTATGTCTAGCAAATTGGATCTTGGAATGCAGCTTCACTGAGTCCTCTGCATCAGAACAGTAAGTTGTTCATTCCCATAGTAGACAGCCATGGTTCCCTTGGTCTTTGGCATTATTGAGTAGGGTTGAGCTGTGAAGCTGAAATTTGCTGATCGAATATCTTTAATAACAACAGTGTAGTAGGCTGACTAGAATTTTGTGTTGCCACTTCTTCAGTTTAAAGCAATAAAAAAAATACATTAGCAGTCAAAGAATGAAAAATTAAACATTTTTAAAAAGACTGAACAGGTTTAATGTGATGTTACGTTTTTCCAGAAGTCAGACACTACTGCATAGGTATCCTAACCAATGGTCTTGAAATCAAAAATATGGTTAACATTGCATTTCTATTCCTATTGTAGCACTTACTTTTGTTTCAGGCTCTGGAAGAGTTGGACAACAAAGCAACTGCATAAATAAACCTGTCATTCTTTTCAGCTGTGTTTTCAGAAAAAAAAATCATGATAGTGAAATTGGAAGACTTAAGGAAGGCCATTCATGTTACCCAGGAGAATACGAATCAATAAAAGTTCATGGCTCAGAGGTTCTCATTGATTGGAACATACTGGTAGCACAGTAATTTCAAAAACCAATGCAGGGTTTGCCAACCACACCACATTTTGTGATTGTACACAATAAAACCTTATGACCTAGAAACAGCTCTCTACAGTACAGGCCTTCGAATATCTTAATGTGTTTGACTTCAACATGGATCAGCTAAATACTGACCATTTGAAATGTATTTCAAAAAATTATAAAACTCATATAACATAAAATGTTTAATATAAAAAATCCATAAAATATTGTAAACTGAACAGTACAGACACTATAAAGACAAAAGGGAAAATTAATATTTCAAGGGAAATTGGATTTTGTAAAAAGGCACTTAAATGCCATGTAAGATCCTTTAAAAACATGCCCAACTAAACTCTTCTCTTCATTCATTAGCTGTTGAAAACATTATTGACTGTCACAGTCAATTCATGCATGTTGCTATGCCAGTAATTAACTTTAAGTCTGCAAGGGAAAAAAACCAAACAAACCAACAAACAAACCCCCAAAAAACTCACCCACTCCTATTACTCAGAGACATATCTCAGCTAAATTCTCAAGCAAAAATAGTCTTCTCTATCAGTTGTTGCTGTGAAAAAAGCAGATTATGTCTGAGCTGTGTTGTAGCTTATTCTGACTCAAGGGACACACTCTGAATGCAACATCCACAGTTCCAAACCATGGAACAAAGTTCAACATGGTACATTAACTCCTGCTGAGCCAAAACTCAGTATTTAATTGAAGTATAAACAAATAATATCTAATTTTCTCCATTTAAATGTACTACAAGTTTGATTATTTTTGAGTCATGACCAAATGTACTGCTTGGTAAAGAAAAAAGTTAAAGATAAAAGGTAGAAACATTACAGTGATTGTAAAAGGAAATAGGATGCAGCATCTTAAGTATCATCCAATCTTATTTCAAATTCTGACTAAATGAGAAGATCATTAATTTTCAAGCACACGCTTGGTCTTAGATCTTAGCCATAACTAATGGATTCAGTGCAAGTCCCCAGCACTACAGCAAGGTGAAAAACCAAGACTGGTCTGGTAAATCCAAGAATGTGATTTATCTCATTTTCTCTTTCATGTACTCTTTAACCATCGAAGATAAAATAAAACCTGTTGAAGCAAGGAGTTGCTTCATTGGTTAAAACTCATTTTAATAATATTACATGCAAAGTAGCATATACAATAAAGAATAGAATAAAACTGATTATAAAGTACAAACTTCATTAGAAATTATACAATGAAATTGAATGTTTTACTTGGACCCAGAAAAGTCACCCCTAAACTAGTCAGTTAGTGGTTTGCAAATTACCCATCTACCTTTTTCTTTTCACATTTATGCCAGACAGGCCCTTTTATACCCAGGGAGGTTGCACATGACACTCAGGACAAGGAAGACACGTACAGGTTGTTTTCACAGAGCAGTTAAACGGGTATAGAAGCAAGCCTGGATCTGAGATGGGTTATCTGTTTGAAAAAGTGCTCTATGGTGGTCAGGCATTCAGGACTCCTCATTTTCTGAGTCGAAAAAGTTGAACAACTGAACAACAATAACCCCACCTATCCTTTAGTGGTTTTCCAGAAAATTATTTGACTTGAGGCCATGTGAACAAGCCAGCCTTTCCCAATTAGCTAACCTGACTGCTTGCTATAGGCTTTTTCTCTCAAACACCTGACGTGCTTTCTCCACCGTACATGGTGACCTGTCCTTGCACCATACACGGAGTCAAAACAGACTTCCCACCTTTCACTTCCTCATAATTTTTCTCCTCCTCCTAGCAGCCCCCCACTCAGCACCTTACGTACTCCAGAAGTGGAAGGCTGTGTGACACAGTTTAATCCATAAATATAGCTGACTTTTTCTTAGTCATATTGCAGACCCCTCAAGAACCAGCAGGGTTTGAGAAGCTCAGACATCTGCATTATTATGGAGTGCCCCTGTGGCTGCTCCGAGTGGTATTATTTTGGGCAGACATCTAGGTGAACTTTAAATGGGGTGGAAAGCAGTGCAGAAGAGACAGACAGTGTCTTTCATAAAGAAATAAAGGCAAAACCAAGTGAAAATTCTTCTGTTAGAGTCCAGAAGATAGGATGTACAATAATACACCAGATTTCTTCTTTAAGACAGGAATGAGGATTAGAAAAAAAAAAAAAGAAGAGAGTAGTCATAAGGTTCTTACCTAAACCCCAGAAATTAGAGATATTTTAGGCTGAAATTATGTATAGGTCTCCTGTGGGCTGATGAGGTGGTAGCATTATGGGGAAACTTTTTAGCATTTTGTATGCCTCATCAGCTCTTCCTGATAGCCTGTGAATTTTGCTTCTTTGACAAAATCATCTAATTGTCCAGTTTGGTCTCCTATTATTATTTATTAATTGCCAATTGTCAGTTCCCAGTTATCTATCATAAAATACCTATTATCTATTATTATCTATTATCAATTACCTATCATCTATTATTATCATCATCATCATTGTTAAAATCCCTAAGTAGGTGCAGACTGGTACAGGATTTTTGCAGGATCCTGGACATTGCAGTTAGGCTGACTCTATGGTCTGAGCAGTAAAATTTTGACATAAACTTCAGAGACAAGGTCCTTAGAGGTGTTACAGTCGCTGAGACCAAGCTCATATAAAGCCTGTATTTCCTAGATGACCTGGAAGCTAAGCAAATACTTTTTAATGCAGATTCTTCTGTGAGGATGACAAACCCAAGCAGAAGTGAACATCACTAGAGCCACTTAGACACATTCCCACAGTTCTTCCAGGTGGCAGTGTCCTGGTAAGCAATCACTGGCTGAGAAAGTTTGTCTCCATTGTGTTTCAGTATACTCCATCAAAGTAGAAAGGTCTTACTATAACCTATATCTTACAATGCATTATATATTTAAACACAACTAAGGTGAAACAGAGTTTAGGTTAGAAAAAGTACCTTCACATGGAAAAGCAATCCTACCACTCAGCAAATCACTTCTTTTTTGTTTTAAGCCGAAAGAACAGCACATCGTACTGCAAGGAAAATTTCCAGACTTAATAGGCTACAAAGTAAATACAGATTCCCCGTGTTCCAAAATTAATGATGAATTGTTGAGATTTCCTTGCCCCAAATAATTATGACTTCTAATTACAGCAAGGTTTCATTTGCATATATCCCAACCTTCCCATGCAAGCTAAGAACAGTTAAGGTATGTTGCAAAAAGATATGTCTAAGAATAGGCACCCAAGAGGATCATTATAAAAATATGTTTCTGTATCACCTGACAGTTCAAAACACTTCTGCATATGGTCACAGATTAATGCTTCCCATTGCTCTTCTCACGCTCATGTTCTGGTTTCAAGTCTCCTCTGCAATTGCTAGTATGTTGGAGCCAGTGAGCAGAGTGTAAATCACCCTCAAACTGGTGCTTTTATGATCCCTCCTGCTGTTGTTCCTCCTCTTCCAGCTGCTTCTCCTTCTGTTATTTTGCCATTTTACAGAATAAGGGTGATAATCTGAATTTTGCAGGCTCATAAGTTGACAAATACTTTTGAGAAAGAGTGGCAGGCTTTAAGAATTCCAGTTTCCATAATGCTTGTTTGGTATTTTCCATAATTTCCAATCAGGTAGCCACTTTAGTACTGAACACAATATGGGAACTAATTTGGCATGTGTTTTGCCACTGTAAAGTCATACAGATTGTCAACAAGAGCGTAACAACATTATCTGTAGTTGAATTTCACACAGGAAATATGGCAGAATGGACTTTTATGAATGGTACAGAAGTTTAAAGATTTTATCTAAAAATCTTGATTTTTTTTTTCCAATTACCATAGCATCACCCAGTATAATTCCAAAAGCCCATGTTAGCCTCTTTACTACATAAAAGCCATTGTAACTGAATGCTCCTCTAGCCCCGCATTAAAGTTTGGGAGACTTATTTGGGAAAGACAAGTTGCCCCAATGTGCCATCTTTTCCTCATAAAGCAACAGCTTCAACAGAACAGCCATCAAGTGTTCTGGCTATTATTTCAATTAATGGAGCTATTTAAGGCACTAGATGATTGGGCACATCATGGATTCATCTGCTTTTCATTTCCAGTACTTGAAAGATTAACAAAATGAATCCAACTGGCAATAAAATCTTTAAGAGCTGAAAGAACTATTTGGAATATTGCCAAAACTAAAGGTAGTATCAATATCTTTAAAATGCCTCATTTGCAAACCAACTCTTCAGTATATCTTTACCCTAATGACATTTATCACATGCTTTCCCTTTAGATACTCAGAAGAAATCATGTGTGCTTAAAAGGGACCATGCTCTATTGGTTATGCAGGTATTTGGGTTTTGTCTCATCTTTTATTCTGCATTCAGTGCTCCAGCAGAAATCTGAAAGGCCACCTGTTTTACAGCCATGATCATAGGGAATTATGCCAGGTCTGCCTTGATAAATGTCTTTTGAGAGATTTTCTTGGGGATTTACTTAAATTGAAATAAATTATCATATAATGATGAAATACAAAATTGTGTTTGAAAAGAAAAACAGAAAGAAACAAAAAATAACAAGATAGGCCTATAATAAGATTTAGTGTATTTCCCACTTAATGGAAGAACACTCTTTCATATAGTTTCTTCTGCCATTTTGACCCTAGTTAGCAGTATCTTACTTGATGAAATTTCTCCTTTTTCTTATAAATTATAACAGGATAACTCTTTCAATAGGAATATATTTCATTTCTTACTTTCATCACCTTTATATTCCTTGCAATACATTGAAAAAAATCTCTTTTATCTTTCAATACAAAAGTTTGTTATCACATCCAATTAGTCAAAACTAAATCGAATTCTCTGTACACTGGTCATTTCTTTTTGATGTCTGGGTATTGAAAGAATATATATATAAATGATACGGCCTCCCTGTTTCATGTTCATATTCTCTTCATATGCATTGTAGAAAATCACTATAGATTTTTCCTTCTGCCATGTCAAACTGCAAGGTAATGTATAATTAGCTAGGTAGGAAATGTAACAGAAAAGAGAATATTTATATCCTGCAGGGTCAAATCATATTTTGAACTGTTCCTTAGCAAGGACTTTGAGTTTGCAATTTTCTCTTTAGCAGACTTATAATTTCCCCCAGTTCTTTTCATTTCAAATGCCTGCAGAGACCTTTTTCAGTCTTTAGAGAACAATTGAAACTTTCCGTCTTTCATCAGGAGTCTTTGATGGTGCATTGACTACAATGAGGTGCAGAATTGCAAAGGCTTCTTCAGTCCTTCTCTGACCTATTCATTACATGAGATATCACGTGAGCAGCCTTTGGAACTCCTTCTGAATTTCTGACCACATGGGAAAGAAATATGGTCATAGAGCACAACAGTCGCTTCCTGCCTAGATGATCCATTTTAAACCCACTCCCCTCGGGTTTTCTTTACATTCCTGTTGTAGTTGAATGATGTCCCTGAACTTGTTTTTTCTCGATTATATTCCTAAACCTTAAGGCCCTGTGTTCTGCTACTGACCTTTGCTTTGCAAACCTTTTTGCATTATTCTGCTTATAAAAAAATATACATTTTTTCAAGAATATTCAGTGATAGTTCTATCATCACAATTTTTATATGCCTGCCTAATACCGCCTGCCTAAAATATCATCCCTATCATCCTTGCAAAAAACAGTCAAAACTGAATAAATACAGAATTGCATCTGTCTGATTATTATCTTTTCTCACCTTAGATTTTACCTAGAATTTAAAAAAGATGTTCATTATGTAGCATATAACTTTTAAAACATAAGTTTGTGGAACAATCATTATGGTTTTGTTTTTCTGCACAGACTAGAACACAACTGTAAGTCCTGCACAATGCCATCATAAAAAATAAATGTAAGATTTATATTCTGCAGACATAGCATTAAGTACAGTATTGTTTATCATACTCCAGGCTGCAAATGATATCCTCACAATGTTTGAACAGCCAATTGAAAATCAGAATGTTATAGATAATGAAATGAAAATAAGGCCATTATATGCTTTGTTCCATTTTGCCCCATTTAATTTGTAAGAAAAAATGTGAAATTCAGTTTTCCAATTCTAAATATGAAGTAAAAAAATTAAAACTATTTCTTTCCATAAATAACAAAACTTTTTTTTTTTGTTAGTAATAAATAATTTTTAGCACTTGTAATTGATTTTTTGAAAAATTGGTGGGTTCCTCAACAAGGTTGCAATTTCTGATAAAAGGCTGCTATTTTGAAATGAAAAAATCTTGTAAAGAATATTTGGCTTAGTAATCATCTATTGCATAGTACTTTCCATAAGCCATGATATGCATATTTATAGAGATATACACGTATTAATTACAAAGCCTTACAATGCAAACTCATTATAAATGATATGTTCATCATATTATATTTAGAAATGAAAGCTTTTCTGTGAATACATACAGTGGTATAGTAAATCATTCTGTTTATACAAGCTACATAGTCACATTGGTCTTGGTATATTTTCCCACATCCAAAACCAAATTTTTCTCCATCACTTATTACATAATTCTTGTAATCAAATGTAATATGGTGTTTATCTCTCCACTTTCATGTAAAAACTGTGGTCATCAAAATCCAACACAGTTATTCTGCATTATGGAAAAAACCCTATGAATTTAATTTACAGCTGTATGTTAACTACATGGATAAAAATGAATTTATTAAGTAAATACATTAACACCTTTTAAATATATATATATAAATCCTTAAATTCATATTACATTCAGTTCAAAGTAAAGGCAAGATAGTCTTGCTCAAAAGCAACATGTTCCCTTAGAGAAAGTAGAATCATGCCCTCAGTAGACAGAGAAATGTGGCATTAAACAACCTTGTTTGAAATCAATATAAATAAATGATGTTTACTATTTAGGAAAATGAGGCTTTTCTGAGACAGTTCTATTCTCACTAGATTCTCACAAAATTCTTCACAGTTAGAACCTGAAGTCTTACTTGACCACCAATGTTTCAATTCTCTTGTTTTTTAATGAAAAACTTCTTAAGGGTATTTCTATAGCTTGTTTCTACTGAATAAAGCAAAGTTAATTACTGTATGACAAGTATTTTCCTGAGTTATCTATTGATTACTTTCAACAATTTTCTTTGTTGACTTGCTAATAAAACCTAAAATCCAAGGTGCAGATTTTTCGAGCTCTGTATGGGCTACAAAGAAACTATTAGCATTACAGACTCTGCAGTCAGTCCTGTGTTTGCACTCCAGGATATGCCTGTTTATCCGTTGTCAGTACTGACTGCTCCACTGTACATGTGTAAACACACCAATTTTAGGGATCAGACTCAGCTCAAAACATAACTCATTTGTCACAAGGCTGGGATTCAGCCTGACATCAGGATACCTGAACTTAATTGTCTATACAGAACCATAGAATGGTTTGGATTGGAAAGACCTCAAAGATCATCGAGTTCCAACCCCCCTGCCATGGGCAGGGACACCCTCCACTAGACCAGGTTGCCCAAAGCCCCATCCAACCTGGCCTTGAACACTGCCAGGGAGGGGGCATCTCCAGCTTCTCTGGGCAGCTTGCATATCTCTGTATGTAGACAATGGGAACTTTCTTCACTTGTGTAAATACAAGCATTGAGCATTATCTGAGACCTAGTGTCTCCAATGCATCTACATGGGGCTGGCAAGTGTGACCCGGAACCTTACCTGTACCCATAAAGATACACCCATATGAATTGCAGCTAGAGGCTTGGCAGGAAACACTACAGTAACTCAAACAGTGCTAAATGCCTCTCTTCGGACAACTCTACAGGACCTTGGGTGCCTGACCAGCTGCATCATTCTCCAGGTACCACTGGAGATGATTCACTGGTTACAACCAAAGTTCAGGTACTGAATTTACCTGTAGACATGTATAGAGATAACTAAATTGTCATATCAAATAGCATCCCACTCACAAGTTTCCTTATTTAGGGCCATGTGTAAGATAGCATGCATACCACTGTGTACTAAAAACCGAAGAGCAGATGACAAAGAATCTAATATACAGTTATTATTCTTTATATATATATATATGTGCATATATATTTATTTAACCAGTTCAGCAAAGCATTCTATAGACTATTATGCTCATGTGAAAATCTCTCATTTTCCAATTGATTAACTAAATTGTCCATAAGTATAAGCATTCCATAGCCTTGAGTAGTAACACCGTATGTGCAGTTCATGATATTTATCTTAACGTCCCATAGTTAAACATCTCCCATTTTACCTCCCATTTGTCTATCCTTCTCCATGCGGTACCACAGGTACCTGGTGGCAACCTCGGTTAAGTTTTTGATGAAATATACACATCCTGTTGATTAGGTCAGGGTTAAATGTTTACATGTCTTAAGCTCATCATTACTGTTGTTCTGTAGGTCTAGGGCCTCTTGGCTTCTCACGGAGAGAAAAGAAGCCTTGAACTTTCCCACAGATCCCAGGCTCCCTTACAAACAATCAGGAGAAGAAAGTTCCCACCTCAAGTTCTCTGAATTACTTTTTAAAGGTTCTCAGAAGCACTTTACTTTCTGGGGAAAAAAAAAAAAAAAGTGAGCATAGGCTTCCAATTTGGGCAGCATTAACCACATTGCTTAACTGTAAATCTGCTTTTTAGACACAGGAACCAAAAGCATTTGGGCAACTTTAATTAATTAAATTCCATGACATGTAAATCAGAACATAATATATATGCTGAATTTTCCACATTAATTCCAAAGTCCTCTCTGCTAAATATAACACATTTTTCTTTACCTACTATGCTTACTGTTGCAAAACCCTATCTCCACTTCACCTATTGCAAGGCATGGGTAGATGTGGTTTGCGTTCAATTTATGACAAGATTTATTGAACTCTACAACCTAATCTGTGTTTTCAAAAAACATGTATTTTCCAACCCTGTACTAAACATCCATTTTTAAAATCAGAAGTGTAGTAACAGTCCTGTCAGAGAGTATCTTAATTCATCTATTTCTTTGAGAAGCCCCATCCATATGTTGTTTCAAACTACCTTAATGGATAATTCTGTATGCATAACCACATTCCACAAACCTAGTGTTCATCATAGATTGGAAAATTGAAATATTTTGCAGTTCTTTTGCTGACAGATGATGAATTCCTTGTTGCTCATTTTTCTTAGAAAAGTAGCTAGGATGCAAAAAAAAAGTGTGTACATTCTACTTAAAAGAAGCCTGATGTCTGCACCTACTTTAAATACTCGCAGTTATTTAACTCACGGTTGTTGCATTTGTCTCTAAATGTTTAAAAACATTCCCATCAGACCAAAAACTGGAATGAAAAAGTGATCATGGTAATTGACAGAAGAAAAGTTTTATTCTGAGAACCAGAAAGAAGACCATATTATAGAAGGAATTTTTAATTAAAAAATACAGTGATCTTAAATGCCATACCACAAAAAATGTTTGTGTAATCATTCTTCAGCTTTTATTATAGACAGATAAATAGATAGATAGATAGATAGATAGATAGATAGATAGATAGATAGATAAACAATGATCTAGTAAATATTCACAATATCATGATTTTTCTTGGCGTTTTAGAGAAAAAAAATTGTACTCCTGAGTATTTCTGGCTATTTTACAAGACAGGCAATTCTTAAAACCAACATGCTGTTAATATACATTTTTCTAATAATGCAATGTCACTGAAGATTTAACACTGAGTACTTTATTTTCTCTATATAATGATAATTAGCAGAACATTTCTACCAGTTGGGCGTGAACACTCTTGAAAAAAACCCCTATACTATTATCTCCCATTTTACAGTGGTAGTGTGGTTAAGACCAAGACAGCCAGATCAGTATCAGCCATGTGTGTTCCCTGGAGATCACAACCTTTATTCAACCAACTGTTTCAGATCTCTGCCCTCAAAAAATGTCTACTTTTTCAGGTTGTAATTTGATTTAATAAGACATACTACTTCTGTCCACAAACTTTGTCTTAACAATATTTTGAATGATATTTTTACTTGTTCATCTGAGATACTATTTATATGTAAAATGCAGTGCACAGCATGGTGAATATCTGATTTTAAGTCTTCTGAGTCACATTAAATAGAAGAGTTGGCCAACCTAGAGTCTCCTAGGAAAGCCATTTACAATTGTTATCAATACAGGATATTCTCATTTACATATAACTCTGACAAGAATTTTCTGAAACATTTATGCTTGTCCTAAATTAATGTATTTACTGATACGTGGACTGCAATTCTTAAGATGAATTCTCTGAGTCTTTCTACCTGATAGGCCAACAGACACAGTCCTTCTGTTGGATTTATGTAACAAATAGATAAACTTTTTAGAAAACTTTGACTGACACTGAAAGTGCCTCACAGTGTATTCTTCCATTTAACAATCTCTAAGTTCTTATCATAGAAAAAAAATAAACAAAACAGTGTGGTCCTTAGGGCACAGTCTTCGGAAAATCCAAACTTTAAATTGCTCTAATCTTTGCAAGAACAAAATGAAGCCTTCTCTTCCATTAAAATTGCATAAGAAAAATAACTCCTGATGGACTTCAACAACCGCTTGATAGGCTACACATGAAGTTCTAACTCCATCATTACACATTATGCAGTACTGTATTACTCAGTTCAGCCTTCTTGGTTTCAAAATAAACACTTTCAAAGTGCTGTATAGTATATAATGAGGTTCTTGAAACAGAAAGACTATTGTAAAATACTATTTCCATAATAATGTTAAAACTCATAAATTAACAAGGGGGAAAGGGAAAGTGAAAAGACTTAGTTAGCAGTGCAAGACAACATTTACAGGTTATATTTTAAATATCATAGGTATGTGTAAGTAAACCATCCCCTGAACAAGTAACAGTGTTTGTACACTTAGTTCCTCATTTGAAATATTTATCTTTAAGGTTCTAAAATTAAACAACAAACAAACAAACAAACAAACAAAAAAGCAAAGCTTTGACTTCCTTATGACAAAATTCTACAGTGAGCCTGTTTCTCATTTATACTGAAGGCCATTTACACATTACTGGCAGGGTTAAGGGGACTTTCAGTGAGTGTAAGTGTAATTTATGTTCAGCCAAAATTGAAGAGTTGATATCTCCCTGTTCTGCAGTTACATTCTAATGCATAATTTACATATAGCTGAAACATTAATGTCAGCTGAAATAATTAATTTTCAAAATCCTATATAAACTTAGTACCAAACTTCATTCTTAAACAAGTTGCTAGATGGCCTTTAATTTATATGATGTACAGTAACCTTTTCCACTGGTAAATGTGCAGTTTGATCTGCCAATTAAATTAAAAAGCTGTTCATGCCAGGGAAGATGTTCAAAGGATGAGTGCATTCCTGACAGGAATATCTGTAAAGCAGCTTTTCTTTTCAAAAAGTAACAAGATAACATTTCATCAGTACCTAGCATTAACATAGATTTTATTTCACTTGATCCTGTCCTTCAACAAATATCAAAGAAGAAAAAAAAAAAAAAAAAACAAAAAACCAACAACAAAACCCCAAAGCCCCAACAAAACCCAAGACTAGCTTTATAATAGATCATACTAACCAAAATTTTATATAAACCTATCCACTGCACTTGAGAAATTTCTTTGGATTATTGCTACCTCATCATATTTCACTAAATCAGTTGAGCTCAACATCGGAAGACTGAGAGAAATATTTAACTTATTTCTGAAGGATGATGCTGAATATTAAGAATAATCATATGAGCTACAGAGGTTATACATAAAAATATAAACATAAATAAATAAATATGAATTATGAAGTATTTTTCTTGTTGTTGCTGATAGGCCTCAACTTTGGTCTCCTTTCTAAATCACAGCACCAATCAACTTATATGTGTGTCCATGCATTTGTCCTTATTCCTCAGATACTTGATCATTGAATGAAGAAAGCAAAAGCTAGAACAGAAAGTTTTGTAAAAAACAAAATTAAACAACACAGAAATCCAAAAGTAATTTTCATACATGTCTAAGTGACACACAACCCTAAGTCCTGGTTGGGAAAATGACCAGGAATGCTTAAAAGAAGCTGCCTGAAGATCTTTGAAAATTTATACTGTAGCAGACTCAGTCACTTTTCAATAAAAAATTTGCTAATTTAATCCACTTAGATACTTTTACATTTTACTACAGATTTCCATTGTCTCAATTTTTAAAGCTGTGGAAAAGTATGAAAGTGATGACACACGTGCAGTGAAATTGATCCAGATCTTTTTCATCACTTCTATCTCAAAGGTTTTTTTAAGAGCATCTTGAAGCAAGCAGGCGAATCCATTACACAGTATACCTATTGCTGTGTAAAACATGAACATGCAGAATTTTTCTTTCCACTAAATCATTGTGACACCATCTGCTCAGCATTATTTTCATACCTTTTGACCTATTTCCATATATAAAAGCAAAACTGGTTAGAAAATAGAAAAAATAATCACTTTATAGTAATAGATGAAAAGATAGGTTTTCTCCAGTCATTACTACAATAACGCTCATCACAAAGCCTTATTGAAACAACACATGTAAACACAGAATCTATTTTCTACATTGCCAAGACAGTTGATTCACTGCTAAGGACAATTACTCAGAGACACTTTTCAGATCCACTCATACCTTTTTCATAAGCCATACATACTCATGTCAGCAATGTTGCAAAATGCTGGAGACAGAGCTAAAGAAAACACCCAAAATGCATACAAGTCAACACAAATATGGATTTTAAAGCATGAGCAATGAAGACACTGACAACATTAAATGCCGTTTCCCTTTGCCTTCCCTACAACCAGGAAGAGAGTGGATGGCTACGGACTGTTTTAAACACAGATGTGCCATCAGCAAGGTATTGGTATGGTCACGGAAAAAGACCAGCCATGGACATATTAATGGAGGTAGACCTTGGCACTTTTTGTTTTTTAAGTGGCTTGCTAAATATGCTTTATTTAAATATTTTGGTATTCTGCTGGAATCAGCATATTCAGTTTTGCTATAAAGTTCCACATCAGCACTAATGAGTGCATGTATCATTTGCGATGTGATGAAGCAAGTGGACCTGGCATGAAGACAGAGAAAGACTGACCAAGCCTAAGGATGATGTAAAAAAATGACCTTTGCAGAATGAATGACTGGGGCAAAATTAGACATGTCAGTCCAGTGATCCTAGTTAGCGTAGCTATGTTATTAATCTTACTATGTCATTAGCAATCTGGAACTACATTTGAGAGAATTTTGCAATACTTGGGCCAGTTTCTGTGCAGCTGTAAACCCACATTGCCAGTTTACACCAAGTGAGAATCTAGTCTAGTCGTTACAGCAAATTCTTTCTACTTAGCTAACCTAGTTTGCTGTGTGAAGTGTATTCCATTCCCTTTATTAGCAAGGGAAATAAGATCTATGACCTTGGCTATTTTCCTGTGAAAACAGTCCTTTATCTCAGGATACAGAGAAGCGTGTGATGTGAATAAAGTTGCTAAATAGAAACCTGAGCAAGAGAGCGCTCTGTGGAAAATCTGGAAGTAATGTATTGGGAAATCCCCTATGAGCTTCACAGGCTGGCAGGTGTGACTGAAGGCCCTCTTCCTCTCTAACGTGACATTCTTAAAATCCTGAGTGTATTGAAAAAAGCAGACAGCTTCTAGGACAACAGTATTTTGATAGCTGCAAGCAGGTTAAGGCTGTGACAAAATGTAAAAAGAAAAAAAGTAATTGACACACTAATTTTTTTTTTCTTCTAATGTTCTGAAACTTGTGACTGGAATACGTGTGTTTCCATTACACTGGAGAGTGCCTAGAGATAATATGGAAGGTCTTTGGGTTTTTTCCTGTAAAGATTGCAGCTATCTCTGTCCCTAAATTATTTATTACAAATTCATATAGCACAGCCGGTGTTCTGTATAAGCCACTGGGCATTTGTTGACACGACACTGAGCAGGTATGTTTACAGTACTCAAGAAAAAGTGGTATGGTACTTGTTTTCAAAACCTCCTAAAACATCTACAAGGTACAACAAAAAAATAAATAGAGTCTACACCACCTCACTTCAATCAGCAAATGCTGACTATTAGGAATTAATTTACCTTCTACTATACCCTTGATAGATTATAGTCATTTATCTTAACTGACAGGTAAGGGAAAAGCAAGAGCAGATTAAAGTTGACCCAGCAATTCAGACATTTCAAGATGGTAAAAACTATATGAAAGTATAAATGGAAAATTCTGGCACTAGAAAATATTGTTCAGCACTAGTATAGAAAAAGAAACAGACACAATCCAGTTCACATAGAACAGGTAAACTTAGTAAAGGTTATGAGTTTACTATTTGAGGGAGTTATTTTAAAAATCACCCCCTGAAACAGCAAAAACTGTCACCTTAATCTACTCAGAATGACTGATGCCACATAAACTAAGGTCATGTTTATGACTTAAGTCATTTTACAACATTAAGTATTTCTTATTGAAAAGAAATAGTAAAGTCCATGTCTGCAAAAGAAATTAATCAAATGGTGGGTAGCTAGAAAAGCTAAAGGCACAGGAGGCAAGAAAACCTGTAAATATCAGCATTTCTGATCACTGAAATGAGCAGCAGTAATACTGTGTTTTAGCATACTTTGATTTGCTGAGGACAAATTCCTGGAAATAACTTGAATAAGAAAATGAAAAAAAAACCTTTTCAAGAGAGTGCAGAGATTACACAGCCTAACCACTCACAGCACAGACCTTGATAAACATGCAGCGGTGGTTATGTGATCTTGCTTTTTGTGGCAGGGCACAGCTGAGATTCAGCAGAGCTTTTCCAGGTCTATTTTCTTATGTCTGGCTAGTTGGGGTTTGATTCAGTTGCCTAAACATAAGAGTTTAGCACAATTAGACATGCCTACTTTTCTGCCTCTTAGACTTCATCCTAATTATGGCAACTAGATTTACTGAATGTCTTTAAAAGATTTAAGACAAAAGTATGTGCTCTTTGATGCAGTTGAGAGCATATGGGAATCCCAGTCATCTTGACTATCCCTCTACCGCTAAATAAACTGGACCAAGACCTATCCATGCTCCTGGAAAAGACTAGGATGATGCAGGTCCATACGGCTATCTGTTTCTCCTTCCCTAGGTGAGGTGGGAGTCCGCAATGCCCACATAGGGCTCAGAGTATTTCTGCAGTGTCTCTCGGCTCCTTACTGTTACCATACTGGGTGGAAATACCTTGTCTGCAAAGAGCCTTGATGCCATTGACTATTAACTGCATACATTAACTAACTGCGTTCGGTCTAATACAGAGTAATGATGATATTGCAGACCCTGTTCTGAAAGGCACACAGGATTGTTTAAGAAGACTTTCCAAATAATCCAATTAATATAAAAAGCATGATTATTTCTTCCAGTGCTTTGCAGTATCTGTCCTCTCCTTAAGAAAAACTGGCCCGTACATCTCACAGTGTGGCTTCCATACTGAGAGAATTGTGTAAGATGAGCTGCACCTTTGTGTATATTTTTTAAAGTCACAATATTAGGGGTCATATGTTCAATGCTCTTAAGAGGTTAAGTGGCATGTTTCAGCATATTTTAAAGCCTGCAAACCTTTTTGTTGTTGCACTGCAGGTCAAAAGTGCAGATCCTGACAGGTCATTGGTTCCCGCTTGGTGGTAAACTGTACTACACCTGCTCTATAGGAGATTTCACAGCTGCCACTGAAAGAGAGTAATGCCTGGAGCCCACTTAGGGGGTAATATAGGCTCTAACTTGACATAATCTCTGGTGTTAAAAGCTCCATTTGAAAATATTCTTCACTGATATTTTATTCATTGTAAAAAATATTCACTTTTGGGAGGGTAGGAAGAGCACAAACAGCATTTTTTCTTTCTTTTGGTTCTATAAACATATTTGTATAGATTCTAGTCTAGAACAGCAAGTCCACCTTCTGCTTTTGTAAATCAGAGTCCAGGAAAAATTTGCTATTATAACCCAACAGAAGAAAAATCAATAAACGTTAAACTTGTTTCTCTGAGTACTGGCTAGACAATGTTTATGAAAAATGCTGACACCAACAATATAGTGGGACTCCATGCTTATCTGTAACAAAACAAAAAAAAAAAAAAAGCACGTTACTTTTCCTGTTGCCTTGCATTCTGTTTCAGAAAATTGGTATCCTAGATGCTAGAGCACTTGCTCAACTCTCCGGGTTGATTACTTGGTAATAGAAGTCAGGAAAGAAAGATTTATCATCATAATTAATTATTTTTGCCTTGCATACAGTACACTGATGCCATCTACAGACATGTGTAAAAGCATTCCTAAATGCATCCAATTCAATCTCTGAAGCTTCTCTCCTGGATATTAATTAATATGTTTATTTCACTGACTATGACTGGAATACTAATAGCTTAGCCACTGGAGATCAGATCCCCCTTGACTGAAATCAAATAAAAGGCTCTCACCAGTTCGACAGAAACCGAATCAGGCCCTGAAACAGTTTTTCAGTCTTATAATACACCCCCCTCCCCCTTCCTCTGCAAACCAAATTATTTCCTGTAATTTTGCTGTGCAAGACAAAGTATTCCCTCGTGCACAGATGATTCATTGTGTTTGATTTGAACAGACTGACCAAGCCCATCTGAGGGGTATACTGTTGTGCCACATCATATATATCTTTTCAGCACACTGTCTCTTACTTGAGATTATCCCAACAAAACAGTTTTACCTGACAAATGCCAAGAGTAGCGCTGTAATGCATACCCTCAGGCACAGCCCTGCATTGCTTTTACATTCACAGATCATCCAAACCTTTGAAAGGTTCCTCTTCCCCTCACTTATCTCTATTTTAAAATTAAACAAATGCAGTCTGATCTGCTTTGGATTTTGGTTTATGGCTTTTTTTCCCTCTTTCTCTTAGCCTTCATTGCATCCCCTAGGCAATTCCGTTATCTCATCTGTCACTAACATTTTGTTCAAGATATACTTTGCACTGCAAAAACTGTGACTGTTTATTTCTGTAAATATCATCCTGAATCCAGACATAGTCACTAGTTCATTTTCAACAGATACTCTTTATTTGCATTTTTAGTGAAATTGGCATTGGAAATGTACTGTCTCCTCTACAAGGTCTGATGGGAGAGGGAGGTTCTAGCTGAGATACCAGAAACATGACTGCATGAATATAACTGCAGTGTGCTCCTTAATCTGAGGTTGTGTTTTATTAAATAAAATAATGTAAATAAATTTAACATTCTTTATTACTAATCATGATAGGAGCTGCTTACAAAGTCAAACCTTTCGAAGTCATTATATTCACAAACTCTTTTTCCGTATGAGTAGAAAGATGAGAAAGGAACAGCAGCACTGAGAAGAGGCAGCACAGATACACCGAGGGCGAACTGTGCCACGAACGTCCTGGTAGCCATCTGTCATGATGGCTCTGTGGATGAGGGGAGAACAATGAATGTTGTATAACTTCGGTTTAGCAAAGACTTTGAAATGGTCTCTCATAGTATCCTTACAGCCAAGCTGGTGAGATATGGTTTGGGTAAATGGACTGTAAGGTGGGTGTAAAATTGGCTGGATCACTAGGCTTAATGGGTTGTGATCAGTAGAACAAAGTTTAATTGGAAACCACTTCAGTGGAGTCAATGGTGGGGCTGATGCTGTTTAATGGCTTTATTAATGACCTTAACAATGATAGAAAATGCACTTCCAGTAAGTTTGTGGGTGATGTCAAATTGTGAAAGAGCAGTCAATCTGCTGGAAAGCAGAGCTGCAATTCAGAGGTATCTCTACAGCCTGGAGAAATGGACCAGCAGGAATCCCTTAAAGTTCAAGGAAAACAAATGCAAAGTCCTGCTCCTGGGATGAATAATCCCATGTCTCAGTACAGGCTAGGGGCTGATGGGCTGCAAGGAAACTGCAGAAAAGGACCTGGGAGTCCTGGTGGACAAGATCAATGTCAGCAGTGTGCCCTTGCAGCAAGGAAGGCTAACAGCATCCTGGGCTGTATCAGCAAGGCTGAAGTCAGCACAGGAGGAGAAGCGATTGCTTCTATTCTGCACAGACCACATGTGCAGTGCTGTCTCCAGCACAAGAGAAGCACACACATACTGGAACAAGACCGATGATCAGGAGGTGGGACACAAGACATACAGGGACAGTCTGAGGGAGGTCCATCTGTTCAGTCTTGTGAAGAGGCAGTTTGAGGGGATCTTATTGCTGTCTACAGCTACCAAATGGGAGGGTCTGGAGAAGACAGAGCTGGCTTCTTCTGAGAAGAGTATAGTAGCAGGACAAGAAGCAACAGACACAAGTTGAAAAGAAGGAAATTCCACCAAAAAAAAAGTTCAGAAGGAATTTCATCAAACACAGGAACAGGTTGCTTAGAGAGGCTGTGGGCTCTCTGCCCTCAGAGATATTCAGAATTCAAATGGACATGACCCTGAAAAACATGACACAAGTTGTCCCTGATTAGAGCTGGATGTTAGGCTCGGTGACCTCTGGAGGTCCCTTTCAATCTGAAGTACTCCGTGACTCTTATGTGGGATTTCTGATGAAACTTTATTTATTCTGTGTAATGAAGTTTTTTATCCCCAATCTGCGTAAGATGTACATGCATTTATATACTTTATCCATGCACAATTATTGCACAATTTACTTAACATGACTTATTCTACTGCTTAACCATGCAGTTGCAAGATAAAATCATCAGAATCCAAGTGTTAATTAAAAAAAAAAAAGAAGTTACAATATCTGGAAAACACAATGTAATTTCACTACTGTTTCCTAGGTCATGTAATGACTATGGCTTGCAAACACCTCCAACTAGTCTTAATATATTACAAAGTCCATGGATCTTATTATATGTAAAACAGAACCAAATGATCTTCTTTTATATTTAGGGAAAACATTACATAATTTTTCACTATTATGTGCTTCATTCACATTTTGTCTGCTACAGAGATTCTTTAATATCTGCTAACATTTCTAGCTAGGCAACTGTCCTGGTTTTGGCTGAGATGGAGTTAATTTTTTTTCTAGTAGCTGGTATAGTGCTGTGTTTTGGATTTAGTATGAGAATAATGTTGATAGCACACTGATGGGTTTACTTGTTGCTAGGCAGGTATAGTGCCTACACTAAGCCAAGGACTTTTCAGCTTCTCAGGCCCTGCCAGGTGCACAAGAAGCTGGGAGAGCACAGCCAGGACCGCTGACCCAGGCTGGCCAAAGGGATATTCCCTGCCATAGAGCGTCGTGCTCCGGTTATAGCTGGGGAAGCCAGTCGGGAGGCAGAATCGCTGCTCGGAAACAGACTGGGCATTGGGTTTTATTTTTTCCACAGGTGGTGAGCGATTGCATTTGTGCATCACCTGCTGTTGTTGTTGTTATTATTATTATTACTGCTGTTGTTATTATCTTCCTTTGTTATCCTATTAAACTGGCTTTATCTCAACCCATGAGGGTTGGTTTTTTGTTTTTTTTTTTCAATTCTTCTTCCAATCCCTTTAAGGAGGAGGAGTGAGTGAGCAGCTGCGTGGTGCTTAGTTACCAGCTGGGGTTAAACCACTAGATCAACTCTACAGAAAGGCTGGATTCTTGGTATATATTCTGGGTATACAGACAATAGTGCAAGAAGCTGTAGTATTACAGCTCATATCTTAGCATGAGATTCGTGATTATTAAATCCAATGTTAATATGTGCAGGTTAAAAACTAGAAGAAAAAAATTAAAATCATAATCACTTGAACTAACTTAAATTCATGAAACAATTTGTCCAATTCTGGGACACTCTAAGTTGGGTTTAAAAGTAAGTGATACAGTTGACTCCTACTCAAAGAAGAATATGAACTGTATATGAACTAGTCTTCTTGTGTAATTTCTATGTGGTAGACACTTAATGCCAGATGAATATGAGTTCTAAAATCAGAGATAAATACTTGTTAGTTTTATTTCTGTAGTTTTTTAATCCCCTGATTTGAATTCAGCAAATATTAGTACATAAGATGTTTGGCCCTTTCAGATATCCTATTGTCAGGAAGTGGTTGGGAAGATTCCAATGCAATCAGCCCAGGAACAGGCAACAACACAGTGACACCAGGATACTGAGTTTGTCTTGAGTGTTCACCTGCTAGCCAGGGAAATCACTTTGCTTCATCTTAGAGATCTTGAAGATCTGAACTTTAAACCTAATTTCACTTTAAACATTTGTTTAAGTTACATTGCAATGAAAATGGAGAAGTATATTTGCATGGAGTTCTTTTGATGGTGATATACCTCCACAAAAACTGGAAAATTGATGCTGCCTCTGTGTTATGGAAAGATAACTCAGAAGCAGATACTCTACTGTGACAGATGTCCAAATAAAAGTCACCCAAAGATTTAAGGATTACAAATCTGATGTAAAATAAGGACAGTTTATGTAATTTGGACTGTGAGCAAGAGACTGGAAGCAGGCTATGGTTTGTTTCAGACTGTTAGTGTAACACCTGGGTTTCTTCTGTGCTGAGGACCACAACCTAGATATGAGAATGACCACTAGCCAGCTAGAAGAAGGGTAGACAATTTATTCCCAAAAGACATATTAGGAGAATGGGCCATCCAGAGGGAACATTGTCTGAAAGCAGGAAACTATTATGAATGAAGATGCATCAAAAGAAACAAAGCCATCTCAGCTGGATATAGAGGTCTTTGCAGCATAGAGTTTATGGGAAGTTGCAAATTGTTTAGTCCATTAAAAACAGTAAATAAAGAATTTAGGGAGAAAACAAATAGGAAACTGGAGCTGAAACTCAATATTTGATTAAGGAAAAGAACAAGAACTCTAAGGCTCAGCTGTGTGCCTCCCATGCAGAGTCTGTACTGAGAACCTGTGATGACTTACACTCACTAAAGTTGCATTGCAAGGTGTGCAAACAACAGTGCAGTCGAGGCTCAAGCAGGACAGTTAGACTAGAACTTAGTATTTGGATGGAGGGATTAGGGTTTTGCAATTGAAGAAAAGAACTGATACACCAAACTCTAGTGTAAATTCCAGAAACATGTTAGCTTAGGTATAGCACAGCTGTATGGCTTTGGGGAAACTTCTTCAGTTCTTGATGTTTCTACTTTCCATCTGGTCGCCATGTAGAGTGGCAGTAATATTGTCTTTCTGTTACTGAAACGCTGGGAGGACGTATCAGCTAATGGATAAATGACTGTCTAGCTACACTTCAACTGACCATGCAAGCCAAAAACACTGGTGGGTTCTCAAGTCCAGTTGAGTATTTGTCTGAATTGCAAATGTTTACAAGGTAAGATAAAAAGGCAGATTGTCCACCCTCTCACTCTCTTGCCTAATCATTCCCAAGGGACGTCCAGGAATATGCCCCAAGAGAGCAACCATGGCATTTTCTAGAAAATTCCAGATGTGAACAATTACTTTGCTGCTATAAATGTAGCTCAGAAGCTGAAAAGATGTGTGTAATATAAAAACTTGCAAAGCCAAAAGGAGTTTATTATTCTAAACATACTACATCAGCTTCCTACCATGCAATTGTATTCTCTGTATCACTAATAAAAGGAGAAAAAAAGATTTTGTTTTTTCTAACATTGACACCACGAATGCTGTTACCACATGGTGTTGCCAAATCTCAATTTAGAGTCTAATTCAGAATGCATCTATTTAGATGTATTCAATTTAGGATACACTGTAATCATTTGCTTTAATGAAAAAATGAGAAAACTAAATGCTAAATTCTCCGGCAAAGACAATGTGAGTTTGGGAGATTGACAATTGAAGGAAAGATAATTACTCTGAAATGGTGAGTATCCAACAAACACACACAGGGACTGAATATTTCAATTCACTCTCTGGTATGCCTGATCTATCTGTATTATATTAATTGACAGTTGTGTGCTATGAACATTCCTTGACACCAAGATAAACAGCTGTGGAACAGCCCTTGCCTATGCTCGTAAAATCTCTTAGTCTTCAAAACAGGGTGACTGCAGCATATTGCTTATTGGGAACAGTGCCTAGAACCTTCTAACTCCCAAATGATGCCTGGGAATTGTCTGGGAAAGTGCCAGTTGACACAAATCAAAACTCTTCCAGGGACTGTTCTAACAACTCAGCAGGATAGATGATCATTTTCCAATGCCCAGGTACGTTCCTGAACACTATTTACTTTATATACACATATAAACCCCACATACCTACACGTATACATATACAAATATATAAATATATATGTTGCTCATATGACCAGAAGTTCTTCTTGCCCAGGTGCTCCTGATTTTCCAGAAACTATCAGTGAAAAACTTAAAAAAAATATTTGCTTTACCCACCTTCTCCTGTCTGACTGCACTGGGAATTGCCAACAGGGAAGAAGGACACCTGGGAATGGATACTAGCTCAACCGGTTCTAACTGGGAACTTTAATTTATAGAAGCATAGTTGTGATGGATGCACTGGACCCCTTAACCAAACTAGAGGTAGTTTGGTGGAGACTCCAAAGGAGGTAAAGGCCTCAGGCACAGCCTGGCCAAGAACTCCTCTATTTCCCATCTGTCCTCTGGAAACCCACGAAGGAGCAGAGTGACACAGTGAGCACCGATGCATGAGTCCGGAACACATCGATACGCATCGATGCATATGAGCGTGAATAACTCTCAAGGTTGCTCCTTGAGGCAGAGGGACCTTTTACCAATGGCAGATCTTTAGTAAGCGACCAATATTGCACATAACCCTGTTGGAGGGTAATTTTGACTTGTGACTTGGTAGTTTTGAATCATTGTTCAAATGATTGTGCTGCTCAGTAATAGAGTGAACCGTGCCATCGAGCTTTGTTAAGTTGAGCTTTTACAATGTCATTTCAAAACCACTTTTAATTTATGGCTCCTGGGTGAGAAGTGCATGTTGTCTACTCACTTTGCAGTTAAAAATCACAATGAAAATGTTTTGGTTTTCAATGTTTTAAAGGGCAGAACCTGGCACGTGCCAGATGGCAGTGTGTGGTCTTTCAGTTCAAATGTGGACCCTAACCCTGATAGAAATCGGGAGGCTACAGTGCGTGTATTCCACGCAGCCCCTGGGCTCCCTGATTCAAAGATTACTAATGTACCGCAATACTCAGCTTCTGCTGCAGCATGAAATGGGATTTCTGAGGTCATAGCAGACTTGGAAAAACAGGCACATTGTTTCCAGAACTCACTCCCCGTACAATTCACTGGTCTGGCCAGTCTGAAAATTGAACAGGTGATGGCATCTAACAACTGCTTATCTGCACTTAAATGCCCATGTAGCCCCGCTAACAGCTGCAGCACCCGATATTGCAACTTTAACAGCCATGCTGTGAGCAGCCACACACCCATGGGTGGCAGCGCTAGATGTGAAAGATATGTTCTTTATGGTCCTTTTACGGGAAGAAGATAAAGAGAAATTTACTTTTACCTGGGAGGGGATACAATGCACCTTTAACAGCCTCCCACGGGGTATAAATGTTCACCCACAATTGCTCATGCTGCACTTGCTGAACTTTTACAGTCTCAGTCCCTCAAGATGTGAAACTGTGCCAATATATAGATGATATTCCAATGGGACGAACTTCCCCTGAAAAGGTGAGGGAAGCAGCAGCAGTGTGGCAAGTACTACCTGAAGCAGAAGTTGAGATCTCACCTGAGAAGTGTCAGGGACCAAGTAGGAAAGTAAAGTTTTTAGGTACTTGGTGGATAGTGGGCAGTGTAGCAATTCCTCCAGATACCTTAAGAAAAATCAAACAGCTGCAAATGCCCCAGTCTAGTTACAACAGTTAATGGGAACTTTAGGATATTGGAGGAATCATGTACCTGGATTTTCTATCATTGCTTGTCCATTATATTCGCTTTTAGGGAAGGGCAAACCCTGGGAGTGAAAATTAGAACATAAGGAGGCAATAAGAACTCTGACTGAAGAATTAAAAACATATCAATCATTGGGACCATTACACCCTTGCCGACCCTATTGTAGCTGAATGGGGTTTTGCAGAACATGGTACCTACTGTAACCTATTCAAAACTGGCCCTGATGGACCAAAGAGACCTTTATTATTCAGTTCAACTGGATGTAAAGAGACAGAAGAAAAATATTCTTAAGGGGAAAAGGGACTTTTGTCCTTAGTCTGAGCAGTGAAACACCAGGGACAGCCCATGAAAACCAGAGGACCATTTCATTTGCTAGAAGCAATCCTGAAGGACACTGCTCCCCCAGAAGGAGTTGCACACAGACCTACAGTCAGAAAATGGTCTGCCTACTTGACAGGAATTGCAGATAAAATGAAATTAACTGAAAGACATACTAAAGTTTCCAAATTACAGATGCCTATAAATGCAGATCCATTAGCATCGCAACAACCTTTTAAAACCTCACCAAATATAAATGCACGTCCCCTCACTGAGGGAACACCAACAGAAGACATTTGGTTCACTGATGCCTCAGCAAAACCAATAAAGAGTAAATGACAATAAAAGGCTGCTGCATTAAACATTACCACTGGCAACCAAATAATAGAAGGTAAAGGCAGTGCACAAGTAGGAGAATTAAGAGCAATTGGTTTAGCAGCACAGAATGGAGCAAAATTCATACAAGTAGACCTCTGCGCTGTGTGGACTGGTGCCACACAATGTCTCTGTCAATGGGAATCCCTGCACTGGGAAGTAAACAGATTTGCGGCTTGGAGAACTCAAGATTGGCAGTTATTACTAAATATAGCCAGAAAAACACCATTGAAGATGGGATGGATGAAAGCTCATGCCAAGGACAATAAATCAGACACAAACCAAAAGGGGAGTGAATTGCCTAAAATTAGGAAAATAAAATTAGGAAACTCCTTACATCCTGAGTGGTTTCGGTTGGGAGAATGGCTACATCAAAAATTAGGTCACACAGGTAAAGCAGCACTTTGCTGTACAGAGTGAGAGTTGGGCTATAAACAGAAAAACTTGTGAAACTATTCTTACAGAATGTCCCCATGTAGAATTGAAAATACAAGCAGATCATCCTGCTAAAGCATCACCTTTACATATCAATGAAGGGAAAACCTTGTGGTCTACATGGCAAATTGATTGTGTCAGGCCGTTCAAACCCTCTGCAGGGTATCGATATAGCCTCACAGGAGTGGAAGTCTCCAGCTTGCTTATGCTGCCTTGAGTACCAAAAGGCTGATGGATGAAATCAAGTATTAGGACTATCATTTTGGTTCTCAAGCCTACCTACTCCAGATGTCAACCAAAGTGATAATGGTCCGCATTTCTCATATAAGGAAGTACAAGAATGGGCAAAACAAGAAGAAATTCAATGGATATTCCACACCCCATATTATCCTCAATCAAATGGGATGGTAGAAAGAGCTAATAGCTTATTGAAAAAGAACCTTAAGCCACACGAGACATACTTCATCAATTAAATAATCAGTTTGGGCTCAGTGGGAGCCCTGGGAGCCAAGCATTCTTTGAAAAGCTGAGCTTGATGCTCCACCTTCTGATGAAAGAAAATATCTGATAGCTTACAGCCAGGGCAACCTGTCATAGTAAATTTACCACGAATTGGAACTGAACCTATGACTCTAACTAAACCTCATGGCTCACTGGCTTGGGAATCTATTGATAGCACGGGTGCAAAGCATGGAATTAGTGCACAGTGGACTTTTCCTTCTTTTTAACAGGGTAACCTGTTTGGACTCTCCACATCAAAACAAGTCTCTATTTTTCTTACAGCGCTCCACAGGATGGCAAACAGAAATGTTGTGTTCATGCTACTATTCCAAATACTAACTATGCTTCTTCTAACCTGTGATCAAAGAACCCTAGAGTGGCCATGGTCTCAACCTTGTGTGAAGTATACCGGGGCTATGCGAACACTCCCTGTTAAGGGAGATTTAAATCTTTCCACTGTGGTCATGCACAGAACTGAAGTATACCTAGGAAATGAATGGAGCTGGGATAAAAATGAAATTGATGCTAAAAAGTTCCCCACCTTCAGGGAATGGCAGGGAAAGAAATTAAAATAGTATGCTGGATGATCAATGGCTCTACTCATGAGAAGGCAATGCAGATTTCTGTGTACAATATTACATCAAACACCACAGATAGGAAATGTTGCAATTCTGAAAGACTGGACTGTTGGTACAATTTTACCTTAGTACAACCTGGTTTTGTAATCTGCCTCTGGGCTCACAGGGACATGGGACTATCATTTAAATTTAAAATAGACATTACTGAGCCTAGTGCAACAATATCCACCACTCCTCACTGAACATCTGCCCCGATTGTAAAGGATAACAAAAGTCTATCCCCACAAGTTTCTGAAACTGGACTGTATGTGGCCAAAAATACAGGCCAGCAATGAATGTTGTTTAATCCACCATGGTCCCTCAGATGAGTTGGACTATCAATGCAGATCAATATCTCTGCAATTAAACCTACTTGCTCACCATTCTTAAGTAAGTCCTATGCAGCACAGTGAGCGTGGTTGCATGGGCAAACCCTCATCTCTCCAAAATAATCAAGAAGAGATGTGACTGGTATCTTCAGAACAGGATTAGGAGTATTAAACAGCACGGACACTGAAGTTTTAGTAAATTAAACTTAGCAACAAGTAATTTACACAAATTAGAATGTCCATTGCAATCTTCTCTATCAACATTGGGAACTAACCAATGGTTCTTATCTAATGTATTACCCCAGTGGAAAGAATTAACGAAAAGGACCACCAACTAATTGTGAATGCACTTAGATGCAGCTCAGATTAATGTCTCTCTTGCTCTTAGTTGTATTCATGCTCAACTATGCATACAATCTACTGTGGCAGTGATTCTAAGAGAAGGTGAGGAAAGAACCTTACCTGATGAAAATTGAAAGGCAATCTGGGGTAATGCAACTGGATTTGAAAGGGAATTCCAATCCTAGTAGCATCCAGTTAATTTCAGTTACAACCCCACTGACAGTAAAGCCACAGCTTTTGTTTTAACAATATACACCATATATGAAATCATTATGCTGGGATTAAATTACAATGGAACTGTCCTCTATCCATTAAAACATACAGTATGGGCCCAACAAAATGGAGATAAATGGCAAACTACTGATGTTGATGCATGTGTTGTATCAGAACAACAAGGATTTAATTGTGAAAGTCATACCATTGAGGCCAAGACATTTGTCTTGACACCGAACAAATGTTTGCAATTTGAAATATGTCCTGATGAAACCCCTGAAACTGTACTTATATATGTTGGAAATAGATGTGTGTATAATAACCCTTTGTGATCCTATATTTATAGACATCACTGTAGTGACAAATAATCTCTCACTATATCTGTATTTGTAATGTTACCAAACTTATGGGATGCGACATTAGCTATTCAGCTCCTGTCACAACCCACCAATTGCTACAATCTAACTATATATTGTACCAAGATTCATTGACTACCCCTATTGGAATGAATCTCACATTGTTAAGAAAAGGGTTGCAACATGACGACCTGAGTCAATGGCTAAAACGTATTCAGAACAACAAAGAGCCCTGACTACCATCCGTCATCATGCAGAGGAGATACACCATGTCCTAGAAAGAGAAGAAAGATGGAGAACATCACTGGTGGGAAACTCTTTTTGGATGGTGACCAACAGTAACTGGAATTTTGAATTTGATGCTGCATCCAATTGTAGTTTCGTTAGTTTTAACCTTATCATGTTCACTATTTATAATCATTCTGTATATCAAAGTTTGGCTAAAAGATGACACAAATTACATAAATACAACACGTAACACATATACAAACAACTGATTTTGTATGCAAAATGGTATATAACTCACATTAATTGTGACACTCAAACTAAACAGCTTATCAAATAATTGGAATTGCACTGATCTGCAATACAGCACATATTTATGACATAGAGGCAACAAGTAACCATACTACCACTGTACGAGTCAATAAAGTAGACACTAGTCACAGGGTGGAGGGTGACAGATGCACTCGACCCCTTAAACAAACTAGCAGTAGTTTGGTAAAGGCTCCGGTGTTGGTTTTGGCTGGAATAGAATGAATTTTCTTCATAGTAGGTAGTATGGGGCTATGTTTTGGATTTGTGCTCAAAATTGTGTTGATAACACAGGGATGTTTTGTTACTGCTAAGTGTTGTGTTTTAACATCAGCTGGTAACTGAGCACCATGCAGCTGCTCATTCACTTTTTGTCAAGGGGATGGGGAGGAGAATGGAAAAAAAGCCTCGTGGGTTGAGATAAAGACAGTTTAATAGGATAACAAAGGGAGAGAACAACAACAACAATAATAATAATACAAAGCAATTTGCAATTGCTCACCGCTTGCCAGCTGCTCATTCACTTTTTGTCAAGGGGATGGGGAGGAGAATGGAAAAAAAGCCTCGTGGGTTGAGATAAAGACAGTTTAATAGGATAACAAAGGGAGAGAACAACAACAACAATAATAATAATACAAAGCAATTTGCAATTGCTCACCGCTTGCAAAAAAAACCCCAGACAACAAAACCCGATGCCCAGTCTGTTTCTGAGCAGCAATCCTTCCTCCCGGCTAGCTCCCCCAGTTCTATCCGGATCATGACACTCTATGGCAGGGAATATCCCTTCGGCCAGTCTGGGTCAGCTGTCCTGGCTGTGCTCTCCCAGCTTCTTGTGCACCTGGCAGGGTGTGAGAAGCTGAAAAGTCCTTGGCTTAGTGTAGGCACTACACCTGCCTAGCAACAACTAAACCCATCAGTGTGTTATCAACATTATTCTCATCCTAAATCCAAAACATAGCACTAGACTGGCTACTAGAAAAAAAATTAAGTCTGTCTCAGCTGAAACCAGAACACTGAGCAGTACTTACACAGAGCCAAGGCCTTTTCTGCTTCTCACCCCACCCCACCAGCAAGTCGGCTGGGAGTGCACAAGAAGCTGGGAGGGGACACAGCTGGGACAACTGACCCCAAATTACCAAGGAGATATCCCATACCATATGATGTCATGCTCAGCA
>VXBL01009115.1:37380-65916 GCA_013400195.1 Aramus guarauna | reverse complement strand
TGCCAGCAAACCTGCTCCAGCCTGGGCTCCTCTCTCCATGGCTCCACAGGTCCTGCCAGGAGCCTGCCCCAGCATGGGCTTCCCACTGGGTCACATCCTTCTTTGAGTGCATCCACCTGTTCCAGCATGGGGTCCTCCACAGGCTGCAGGTGGATATCTGCTCCACCATCATCCTCCATGGGCTGCAGGAGGACAGCCTGCGTCACCATGGCCTTCTGCATGGGCTGCAGGGGAATCTCTGCTCCAGCACCTGAAGCACCTCCTCTCTCTCCTTCTTCACTGACCTTAGTGTCTGCAGAGTTGTTCCTCTCACATCTTCTCACTCCTCTCTCCAGCTGCAATTGCTGCTAGTTTCCTTTCCCCCTTCTTGACTACGTTACCCCAGCGGCACTACCACCGTTGCTGATGGGCTCAGCCTTGGCCAGCAGTGGGTCCATCTTGGAGCCAGCTGTCATTGGCTCTATCGGACATGGGGGAAGCTTCTAGCAGCTTCTCACAGAAGCCACCCCTGTAGCCCCCCCGCAACCAAAACCTTGCCACGCAAACCCAGCACAAGTTCCAATCTGTACTCTGGAAACCCACAAAGGAGCAGCGTGACGTAGTGAGCATCGATGCATATGAGCGTGGAACACCAATCCTGCGATTAACACATGAATAGCAGGTGGCTTTTCCAAGACTCATTTATCCAGGAACAAAGAAATTTGTGGGTACAAGGAGGCTCCTGCATACCTTTTCCGTCACATGGAATCTGACTACCAGCCAACCACTTTATGCCATAAAGATGACAGCCTAAGCGAGCCTTTCTTCAGCTCTCCCTGCTGGGCAGCCTGGCTGCATGACGGTGATCTCCCCTGGAGCTGGGACAACTCTCATGGTTACTTCTCGAGGCAGAGGGACCTTTTACCAACAGGAGATCTTCGGTAAGCGACCAATATCGTGCATAATCTTGTAGTAGGGTAACTTTGGCCTGTGACTTGGTTGTTTTGAATCATCGTTCAAATGATTGTGCTGCGCAGTAATAGAGTGAACCATGCCATCGAGCTTTGTTAAGTTGCACTTTTACAACGTCATTTTAAAAACACTTTTGCTAATACCTTTGACAGTGGTTCTTTAAGTGATGTAAATCACCCATTCACACCATAAATCGGCATGATTGGCAGGATACAAAATCAGGATTTGTGACAATAGTTCATCTGGATGTGGAATTGCGTATATACTGGTATAAAATATGACAATAATTTAATTCGTTTCTGGATTTTAAAAACCAAATGAGCAACCACTGTGAATAAATAAAAAGAACTATCAACAGGGGAGGTGCATGTCAGCTTCTACCAGAATTTTGAGACATAGACTATCTGGATTTTGCCTAAAGCATATAGTTTAATTTTTGATCTTTAAATTCGCTAATGTCTTGTAATTCACTTGCTCTTGTCCTGACTTTAAGCAGCACTGCTATGATAAGCAGAAAAGACTCCCTGTACATGTAAAAGAGGTGGCGGCCAAGGCAGCTTCATAAGTGCGATCCCTTTCCCTTTAAATGATCCCTTTATTTCTGGATCTAACACACTGCATAAACTTTCAGAAAGGCTGCACAGCCCATCTTCTCAAGCCAGCACTGGGGTGGAATTTCTATTGGGAAAAAGAAGGGATGCAGTGGGAATTTTTTAAAGTCAGTTCACTGCTAATGAGTACCATCTGGCTGGAAAGAAAGCAAAAAGCTGCTGGCTTGATCAAGTTTGTTTTGTACCTTCTTTTTCTTGTGTTTTTAAAAGGGATGTACACAAACTCTGGACTGGCAATCTTTGGACAGGACCTTCTAAAACTAAAAAATAAAAATTAGTTAAAAATACAGAAAACCAAAGACGAGCTTACTGATAGTGTCCTTAATAAAAGCAATTTCTTCAAGTTTGCACTGTATTTGCCATATGCAAGGCAATTATTATCAATGTCATTACTCCTTATAACATACAGATGAAAGCACTACGATCGCACACATCATTTCCTCAGCTACACCTTTTCCAGCAGGGACGCAGCCATGCTCCAAACAGTGGTTGTTTGAATGACAAAGAATGACAGTGGCTGCCTGAATGACAAAGTACTCTGAAGCCACTCCTGCTTGATGGCATTATGGGAGGGCAATCTGCATGTGATCCTTTTTAGCAAATAACTATCTAATCTAATGCTATGATTCAGTGTAATCACAGACATCTCACAGTCATGTCTACAGCTCATACAGACTCAGACGACCGAAAATCCTGACAGGAACGCTGTTGTAGTGGTTTTTTTGCAGTCAGGAGCTTGACTATTCACCCACCTTCCTATGTTAAGTCCAGCGTGTCCTGGGCTCCACACTACCTAGTTTTAAACCAGTTCCGTATATATACAAACATGTATACTAGGCAGCAAATTGCAGTCATGTCCATGAATGTAATACAGATATAGTGGTTTTCACCCATTCATTTCAAGACGGTAGTTAAAAATATACCTAATTCAATGCTACATATTGTGTCCATGTCCATTATCAGGCATCATATGTGTGCCTTCCACTTTTTCCTTCTTTTCACCTCTGACAGAGCAAAAAATGATTTCAGTCACTGTTAAATCCATTGGGCTTTGGGGGTTTGAGGGTTTTTTTTGGTGGCTAACGCTATGCCAGCAGTAAGCTGTGAGTCCCTGCTCTGTCATTAGCCCCTGCAACCAATCTGCCAGGGAAAATATACTTTAAAATGAAGAATGCTGATACCTTTGCTCCATTCTGGAGCTTCTCTCCTTCTGATCTGGAGTCTCTGGGCTGGCAGTACAAGATATTGCTGTTGCATCACCAGACTACAGTGGCAGAAATCTTGGCAGCCAGACAAAAGATAATGAAAATTTCAAAGGTACAAGGCTCTTCCTGGAGCTGCAGAAAGTGACAGGGTTGTCAGTGGAATCATAACAGAAGCATCTAAGTAAAAAGGAAAACAACACCAGTAAAAAAAAAAGCCTTTTTTTCTGGAGATAACTAAAAGTCAAGATTACAAATATTGTATATGTATTTTAAGATAAAAAGTCCTTCCCAATGCTCAAGAGGTTGTTGCTATTAAAGGAACTGGCATAGGAGGGAAAGTGATTTTTTTTTTCCTAAGGGCAGAAGAAATACCTCTCACATTAAACATTTAAAAGCCTGTCAGGGCTGAAGACTAAACATACAAACACGGATGGCATTCTGTGTCCTGCAGTGTAAATGCCTCCCAAACTGCAAATATTTAGCTGTTCCACAGTCTGGTCTTTAAAAAGGGAGGTATATTTTCACCCTGCAGACACAAAGGGGATTAGATGCAATACTTGCATATGTACTCTGCTGTATATTTAAAATTCCCCATGTACTGCTCAGAAACATTATACTAAAATTATACGAATTTCCATGCAACTGTGGATTGATTTGTCATGATGATTTTTAAATCACCATGATTTTTAATTTTTAGTTTATTAACCTAAACACCCAGGCTTGAATATGCTTAAGAAACGGTGCTTGTGCTATTATCCTGTATTCTGTGTAGAAAAAGCTATATCGGAAACAACATGACTCAAGCTTTATGACCTTGAGGTGTAACATTTTGAAAAAGAAATGACAAAATACAAACGAAATCGATGCTCTCAGTTCTACGTATGAATGTACATTTTATACAATGTTTACAAAGCAGCCAGATTAAGGAAGGAATCCACCAGAGAGAGAGAACTCAGTTCTGCATGGCGTGCTTCACTCTGGTCCAAAGTGTTGTTTCAAGCATAAATCTTTTAGTTACTTCAGCAATAGTCGCATGGGCAAGGCAAGGGTTAGAAGAGAAGTGGCCAGGAGGATCACTCCAAAACCCTTCTTAAATCTTCCCTTCTGCTGCAAGGCTTAAACAAGCAGCACAAACTTTCCTGCAGCTGCCTCTGTGTCACAGCCAGCGCAGCAAGAGCTCCCCCCTTCGTCTTCACAAACTTTCACCACTTTGCTCACTTCTGACTCCTCACAGACAGACAGAAAAAGTCCTAAAAGAAGCTACTATGCCCTATCAAAGAGTAAGAAAACAAACAAACAAACAAAAAAGCCTGGTTATTTATTTCAACAGAAAATACATAACCTGTATACTTTGGGATCTTTACAAAACCATCCCCTTCAAACTTCAATCCAAGCCGGGCTTTCTTAGGGAACCGGCTGTTTTGAAGTAGTCAGCCCAGGGAGAAATGACTTTTAATGACAAATACTTCAGAAAACCTGTCTGATAAGTCAAAATCATTTTTTCACCCCCAGATCAAAACCCAGAATCTTCTGAAAACAAACACCTGGCAGTTCTTAAAAGACCTGAGTTTCTCCAAGCTGCTACCACTTCAGCCAACAATCTGGCCACTGAGCCAGGGCCTCTTAGATTTAAGCGATTTTTATTGAAAGCTGAAGCAGATGTTTAAAAACCTCAAGTATACCCTATGAAAATCAGTAATGCACATATATTGAAATGCAGTAAAGATAACAAGAAAAAGCAAACAGTTCTGGAAAATTGTCTAAAACATTATCGAGGAAAACTTCCTAGTTCCTCTCTAAAAATATGACCAAATGTTTGAGTAAGAACAGTAGCTGCAATTTCAGTAACTATAGAAAGTAAGGCAGAGACTGTTAATTCTCTTTCTCCTGGCATACGCTGATGATAATAAGGAAGATTTCTTCTGGTACTACAATACCGCTTGCTTATGGTAACACGCCTTATTCTCAAACTATAGCTGCATGAGTCAGGAGGAAAGTGGAGGTGCATCTTGTTTTTCCAGAGATTTTAAAGAAAAAAAAGTATTTCATTAAATGCATTTGCACATGCTAGACACACTAGACTAACGCTTTGTCACACATGCTGCTGTTTCAGTGAACCTGGCAGGGTGCTTCAAAGCTTCTGACTCATTTAGTTGTAGCTCCACAACGTGGCCAATGTGGGAATATATTGAAGGAGAAAGATTTCCAACGATTTTCCAGTTCCTACGTGCAAGCGTTCCCCATGTGCATGCATAAGATCAACAGCCTTGTCCGTAGCCTCCTCCCCTCCCAGGAAAGATCACAGGCTAATGCAATCTACTACTAATGGGCTTTTTTTCCAATATTAGCTTCAGGAACTTAACGATATTAACTTCAGGAAGTTAGTCTTTTTATATCCTGGAAGATGATGGTTTCTTTACAAAACACTATACCACAATAAATAAGTAAATACAATTAATATTGTGCTGACAAAGACAAAAGACACGTCTGCCTAGTAGAACAGCTTTTCATTTTTTAGGCAAATTCATTGGCTGCTAAGGAGAGACTCTATGGATATTTTAAACACTGTAAACATGATTGCTTTTTCTGCTGGAACAATCTGCTAAGCAAGATAAATACATTACTTTGAATTACATGTCATTGATCATTAAATTCTCTTACAAACAATTATTTTCTTATGGTGAGTTATTTCTTTGAGAAGCTTAAAGGTAAATCCATTCAGGTTATTTGTTGTAGTATCTATGTGTGTGCACAAGCCTGTTTAATTTAAAGTTGGACCGCAGATCTAGATTTTAATATTCCCTGAAGGTGTTTGGATACAATACAGAACCATTGTTTATTCAATATAAGTACTTATTGAAATGAACTATTAGAATAAATGCATTAAAAGTCCCTTCACTGTTAACTGCAAAAGTGATAAATGCTCTGAGAGTTCAGGAATATACTTAATTTTGTGCTACCATTGCTGAACTGATTCATTCAAGCAAGAAAAAATTTAAACTGGGAAATTACAATCCAGTTAAGGTTGCCAGTTTGCATTATTTTATTCCTAGTTAAACATTTCAGGCATTCATAAATTGACCATAAAGATTTGCTCTGCCCTGGGGCCACTGTGACATATATTAGGCTGACAATCTGTTCTTTATTCAGTTTGCTATGTCTAGATAAGAAATATCACACGTTATCCCGAGTCTGCTTGCAAAGTCTGACAAGGGTATGAAGTTAAGGATCCAATGAAGGATTTTATCCTGTCTTATCTTATATCAGTTGACAAAGTTCTGTAAAATTTTGGTCACCCCGTTTTGATTATCCCCACGATAATTAGAATGGTAATGGTACTTTATCTGAATACTTTACAAGCATGATTTCATTGATATTCATTATACACCCATAGGGCAGACAGGTAAGTGTTGTTATCATTATTTAGGAAAACAGAAAGGCAAAATGACTTGCAAAAGGCTGTATAATGAACTAAGGCTACATCAAGATTAAGATCAAGGCTTTTCTGACTTAACCCTATACCCATTCTTCTGGATTATAGTTCCTTCATTCCACATTTATTACTCAATCATATTTTTAATTCATAACTTTTTAATATTCTTTACTAACTTGCAAATAATTCTACAAAGCACATTTACATTTGGTCATTTATAGTGTTAAATTTTTTGCACAATACTGAATTACACAAAATAACAGTATATTTTGCCTTCTGTCTTTTTTTAAAATGTAATAGAATTCTTCCTTATTAAAGTCTTTGATACTAGGGGTAATATTTATACAACATATAAATATAAGTGCATTGGTGTTGAGATGATCCCTTTTTGTTCATATTTAGTTCTGCAACTGAAATCCATCAATTAAAAATTGGTCCTGAATTACAGTTTCAAATGTACCTTTTAAAGGTAGGCCTGCATCATAAAATATACACTCCTTCCAGTCAGCAAGCCTCTGAAATGACTGTAGAGAAAAGATACTGTAAGAAATAACATTGGTTTTCTAAGTCAGTCTGTTCATTCTGAGAGCGCTTCAGGTACTTTGGGTTTAGTTGTTGTTACTGAACCTGCTGACATCCTCTCGATCAGTGAAAATGCTGCTGGCAGGAGCATGGACACAAAATGCCATCTTTTTTGCTTTTTTTTAAAATGATTTTCTTGTACTGAATACCCAGAATGACATCCAAGATCCTAAAACATTAACTCCTCATTAAATTCTTCATTTCATTTTAAAAAATACCTGAGAAAATTTTGGTCATCACAAGTATGTGCTATACAAAAATGGACTACAAGAACACAGTCATAGACTATATTTCCCTTCAGTTTATATGACGCCCCAAAGACTGCCTTGGAATTAAGCTTTATCGAGAACTGCTTATCCTCTGGGTTGCAGGATGCTCTTTGCCATGGCCTGGCTTCCTCTGCAAACCATCCTGATTTAAGGGGCATAGGGCTCCCTCCTGCCTCATTTTGAAGAATTTGCTTGGACTCTTTAATTTTAGAAAGGTTTTTAGGAAAAGCTAGTATTACTAAAAGAAAGAATGATGATTTATTTTTTTTTTGAAGGAAGAGAAGAATGTGAGAGAAAGATAGATGATTTTAAGAAGAAATGCATTGGATATTGCTTTAAAAGAAGAAAATCCTCAAAATCATGCACTAGTTTTCTTTTTTGATGTAATGTTTGCCAGTATGATATTTAGCCAAGGAAACACATAGCTTTCCTGAGTCTTAAATTATTATTATCTGTGTATCTGTGGATTTACTTACCCAAGTTTAGCTGCTGAAGTCATTGAAAACAGAGTGTCTAACATTTCTAAAGCTCCACTGATAATTGCACCCATACCCTTCTTTATAAGCTCTCTCCTTGCATGTTTTTAGGAGTATCTTTCAGTGGGAAAGAGTGGATCATTTCCTTTTATCTTCCATTGTCACTTCATGCCTTCAAAGGCTGTGAATATACCCTGTATTTTAGTTTGTATAATTAAACATTTGTTTTTGTCTGAAAGCATGAAAAAATATCAATTCAGGCTTTGTTTTTGTGTTTCAGAGACAGGGGAAAAAATCAAGTAACACATTGATAAAGAAGAGATAACCTTGACTATATTATACTACTATATAATATAGCACATATATGTATATATATAAATAGTATAAAAACAGCATCAGAGAAGGAAATCTCCTCTAAAGCATTTAGAGGCTGTGCCCAAAAATCATCCCAATTTAAAAAAAAAAAAAAAAAAAAGAGAGAGAGAGAAGAAGGGAAAAAGAAAATCCACATGGCTAAGTATTCTCATTAAACTGAAAATCTGTCAATGAATATTTATCTTTGTTCTCTGGCCCGGAAGGGAGGCTGGAGAAAGACTGAGCAAAAACACTTATTTCTGTCAATGAAGCTTAGTAATCAACTCCATCACCAGAAGTCCTCTTACTGCCAGCTGTCATTCAGATGACAGGTTATTTCAATCTATCAGCAGATGGCCAGCTGGCAGGGGGATAGAAATGACAACCTTGCTTGAACAGTGAAAAATATTTTCAGCAGAATTAGCAAAGCTGAGATGTCTGTATATGCTGGGGGACACAAGTAAGGCCAGAGGAAGGATGTATTTGAGCAAATAGGCATATTTATTCTCTGTCTTCTAGTGAATGTAGAGAAGTACTTTTTCCAAAGAGCAAGAAGTATGCCACTCGTAGGTAATTTAATGTTTGATCTGTTTAATAGATTACCTTTTCTTCTCTATATTTATTTCACAGTGTTATTCTCCTGTCTCACATGTTTAACTCTTAAAAGTTTCAACTCATCCCTGTTTCATCGCATGGCATACCGTGGTTTCTTTGGACTTCTTGTCACCTTTATGACTTTGCTTTTCCTCCCTTTCTTTTAAAATCTCTAGTTACTTCAGATTCTTCTCAGTCACTGCCACTTTTTTCCTGCCGCACATTCATCTTCAAATCCCCTTAGAGTTTAAACTCTAGTTGACTTGAAAACTATCTGCTCATGGATAAAACTCGTATTTTGACAACTTCACCACCAGACTTCCAAGGTCCGGTTCGCAGTGCTGCAGTGCAATCATATGAGACTTGCAGTGACTTTACCTGGAGCCGAAGGTATCAAAAAGCGTTGAAAATCACTCTCTGACTGTGAGTATAGGCAAATGAAAACTTGACTTTATTCTGCTACTCATTTTGTGCATTTCTTTTGTTCATATTTAGTCTTGAAAGTGTCTTTTGAATATTTCTTTTCAATCCTAACTTTTTTCCATCGAAGTGTTCACAAACTCCGTTACTGAAGTCTCAATTTTCATAGGCAGAAGGTGGATTGAAAGTGACAAAATTAAATTAATTGGAATTCTGCATCCTACTTCCTGATTTCAATTGCACTGTATTAAATAACCATTTTCACCAATGAAATTACTCTTGTAGAGTTCAAACTGCACAGCACAGGATACATGTAGCTTCTGTTTCCCCCCGATTCCCTCAAAGTAAAAATACAATCAACTCTAAAATAAATATTGTATTTTCTATACCTGTAGTCATCTGAGCTATATTATATATCACAGAAAGCACATAAAGTTTTTGGAAACTGGACAAAAGAGGGAGCTCGTCTAAGGGCATATCGTATCAGTTATTTCTTGTGCTGAAGATCACATTACTTAGAGAAGAAAATATGCCTAGTTTAATGTTTCTTATCGCATATGTGTCATGTCCCATCTGTTTCCTATAGAGTAAATATCACCCCATCAGCACTGATCAACACAGGTTGGACTGTGAGGAAACAACACAAATTTTTGAGCATCATCTGGATTGAGTATCAATAATCGTTTTGCTCCCCCAACAACATTTTAATATGCCATCTATAATTTTTCAGGATGCCTCAAGGCATGTTTTCCTAGTCCATTTATATATGTCTTGTGTAGGTTCAGCGACAGAAAGTAACAAAACAGCTGTCTTCAATCATCCAAAACACTTTAACATTTCACTAAAAATGCCCTGAAGCGTCCTAATGTTATCACAGTAGAGGTTTTTAATTTTGGGATGAGATTTCAATAACAAGAGGCCATTTAAAACACACTAATATCTTTCCATTTTTCAATTATTTAACATATAAAGCATAAGATAAAATACCAGTATTAACAGTTTTCCTTCTGCCATCTAGGAGTCTTGAGCTTCTCCATATCAACTTTTGAAAATGCATAGCTAATATCAGTAAAAGACTGAATACACTTCAAGTTGATTTCAGAATGCACCTTATCATATAATTAACCAGGTGCTGAATATAGGCCCATATCTTTCTATTATTCAACATGCCTTATCTTTATGCAAGAAACAAAAAAATAAATAAAAGTGATGTGATTCACACAAAGTAACAAAATGGATAGTTGGTAATTTGACTTCCATATGTGCAATATCACTGAAAGTATGTTTTATTCAATGCTCCAGTTGAGTAAGCAGAAAATGAGACTCAGGAACAAGCCGGCATGTAGAACACACACACACACCGCCCCCCAAATCAGTAGAGCTGTACCCATTTATATCAGAATTTAATTCAGCCTTTCATTTTATTCACAACAGTTATAAAGTCAGGAATTATTAGGACGGTTGCAGAATGATTGTTTTAAAAACAGACGGTAGGATTCATCCGACCAAATCTAGATGTCTACAATTTGGATATCTACATGTAAATTGGTTGTCTAGGCTTTCTTAATAGCAAGGGGATTTAAAGAATGCTTTTTATACTGCAATTGATATCTAGAGTGGAATTCAGTTGCCTAAACATAAGTATCTATGAAACCATACCAGATGCCATAGGATACCTGAGAAATTTCCATGGGGCTGGGAAACATGGCAGAGACGTGATCAAACACCTGAGCAGCATCTAGAGGCCAAGCAAGATACCTTCAGCTTCTAAAATGGCACACTGGACGCCTGTATTTAGGAAAGTGAATCTCAAATGCAGAGTAGATATGGTGAATTGAGTTCTGTACTACCACTTTTCTCCAATGACTCTAAAGGGACCCTCATCACTACTCGCTAATGATGTACACTGTATGGATTTAAAATTACATAAGATTAATCACACCCTTGGTGTTAGCTCTAATATATTTTATTTATTTTGAAATGCATAGTTTACAAAATAATAAAACTTACATCACAGAAACACTGATCTTGCGTATGAACAGAAAGGGGTTTGCTGAAGCGAGGAAAATATTTCTCCATTAGCTTCAAGACATAAGGAGATATATAAATAAATAAATTCATAGATCTACAAGTATATAGAAGGATAAACAACTTTCTACATCTAACTGTAGACATGTAAACAGTTTACAGACAAATGTCAGCAGTTTCCAAAAAGATTGGGAAGCTCTGTATTTATCTGTAAGCTGTAACCCTATTGTGACATTCGCTTTCCTTTATTTGCACAGAGGTATTTGTACAGACTTGGTTTCACCCCTTGAGGAACTGGCCCTGGATCCAGCTCAGAGGCATTTGTAAAACTGCATTTGCCACATTCCATTTATCTGGCACCACGACATCCTTGAGCAACAGGTAGAACTGCAGCACCTGCAATGCAGCACGTCCACATTAGGGTTTCGCTGGAGGGCTGCAGTGGATGCTCTGCTCCTGGTTGTTCCATCGTGACCAAGAAGACACACAAGAAATTCAGATTTTCTGTTCTGTCACTAATTTCCTTGGAACTGACTTCATGTATGGATCATTTTTGTGCTCTCCAACTCTCCCCCCTCCTTCTTTCCAGAGGCTTTATATTTCCTGACGATACTGAAACAAGTTTTATTAATACCTCTTCTGTTTTGTTTGGCTATTGAGGACCAGGGGAGTCCTACTGAGCCCTGCATGTGTGTGTGTGTCTCTGTGTGTGTGTGCACGCACGTGTGTACGAGTGAGGGGTCTGTACCAGCTGCTGGAGTGGGGCTGCATCCTCGGAGGCTCGTATGTCCGGGTACCAGCAACAGGGAGACTGGGATCTCAGGGCAGCTGCTGGGCAGACTGAGTGTCTGAGCACAGCTGCTGTGGAGGATCCACCCTGTACATACAAATACATATATAGGTGAATATACAGAATACATATATATATATATTCTCATTAGTAGATCTCTATCCTGCTTAGCCAGAGAGAGGAGCATGATGAGGCCATTGCTGCTACCTGTGTCCAAGTGCTTTGTCTGTTTGCCTGTGGTCTGAGTGGTGCACAGTGTATATGTATATATGTATATATGCATATATGCATATATGTATATATGTATATATGTAGTGTATACGTGTGCTTTGCAGGGAATACATGCTTAACATTGCTACAGGTTGGACCCAAGGCATGAAGCTGCAGCAGCCTCACCTCGCTTGGGTTGTTGGATCCAGCACAGAATTTTACACTAACAAATACATCTCTTGTTTTGTTTTGTTTTGTTTTGTTTTTCACAAATTGTTCCTCAGTTGCTTTAGATCTGACTTGGCTTACCTGAGTTTTTGCCCTTTACCACTTTCTTTGCAGAAAGAAAACCCAAACCAAACCAAAAACCCAACAACAACAAAAACTGCTTTTTTGGAGGATGTCTTTTTGCTTCTAAAAGATTCTTTTATTCTGCTGCTTAACAACATTCACTCCTTTTCAGAGTTTGGTTTGTTTTACTTTTGGTGAGGTGAGGTGGTGTGTAGGTATGTGGGAGGTCCTTTCTGAGACTCTAATAAAATACCTGTAACATGGCATTTGACCTCAAAGATTGGCATGCTTCCCTCTTTGACCAGAACTGCCTCAGCGGTGCTTTGCTTCCACCGAGAGCCAGAAGGTCAATGCAGGAACATCAAAGCCCCTAAACAACACAGCTTTGCAGAGCATGCCCCATGCAGAGTGATGTTAATGCATCTGAGGTCAGAAGAAGAATAAGCAAGAGAAAAAAAACAGAAGAATGCTTGTTTCCATCACTACTGACCATCTGTTAAAGCAAATAATAAACAAAACAAAATGGCAGTGTCTTGGTCTCCCCACTCCTCACTGAACATACCCAGAACACAGTTGTTATTTTCTCTTCTCATTCTGGCCTCAGACACATGGCTTTCTTTTTTTTTTTTTTCTTTTCCTTTTCAGACAAGGATGGTCAGCATCTGTAATCTAGCAACTCTCCAGCCTGCTGATTTAGGGCACTCTCCTTGTGAGACAGAAGAAATAGGGCTGAAATTTCTGAAGCTAAAAGGACACTGAACCTAAGTGCTGCAAGGGTTATACAACTATATATAAAGCCCACGCCATCACCCCTGCTATGTTCAGAGATGAAAAGGAGACAAAGCAAAAACCCTACAACCTATAAACTATGTTTGTAGGGCACAGCAGTGCAAACTTACAAAAAAACTCAGGAAAAGTTCCACGGTTCGTGTTAGGTTATACAACTAAAGGGACATTTCTCCCAACACGACGGAGCAGAGAGGGGCAAGGCCAGGCAGGGGAGCCCCAATAACCCACTCAGAGAGACGAGCCCCTGCCCCAGCCCTCCCGGGGCTGTCCCCAGAGACCCTCAGCCCCATGGGCCAGGGGGGCCACCCATCACCCTGGGTCAGAGGGGGAGGATTTCCCTGGGTCACCTTGTGACTGAGGGGTGTTACCTGCTTTTCTGTACTAAAACCAAAAAATTCTAAACACCGACAACATGCTTATTGCCTGCACAGACTCACACAAAGCTTGGCTGTACAGCCTCTACAGTGCTGGCTGGTTTCTGAAAGAGAAAAAGCAATTGAGATCTTTCAGAGATACGGAGATAGTAATTTATGAACATCACATACAACTTCAATCTTCAGAAATTTTAACATATTATTTAAAATAATTTGGTATAGAATTCTCCTTGCTACAGCAAGCAAATAATAGGATGCTTTTCCAAATACCAGAAAAACTGATAAAACATGTATCAGTATTTTAAGACACCTTCTCCAAGGAAAGAGTAGTATCCCACTAAACTGTATAACACAGTAATGTACATCTACAAACACAGAAATAAATATGAAACTTTTCAGAACCAGGGCTAAGACTACCAAGAAATACCTAATATCTAAGTAAAAAGGAAAATTGATTAAAAAAATAGTTTCCTAAAATAATGTAAGAATGTAAGAACAGCCATTTGGTTAAAGGTGGAGCCCAGTGTTCTATGTCCAACAGTGGCCTTGGGCAGATGACTAGAGAAGAACAAGAACAGGGAGCACATATATGACCAGTTTGCCCCTAACATCTCTCTCTGATTTCAGCTCAGCCGACCTATAAGCCCCAAACTGCTTCTAAATATTTATTATAACTCAAAGGATTTATCTTCTAGAATTTGTCTAATTACATCTTGGGTTTTGATCAATTTTAGTACACACAGCATTCTAAATACAGAAATTATTCCAGCTGCTATATATTTAAGGTTTTGGTAAATGTTATAAAAAATTCTAATGAAATTCTTAGCTGTTGTTTCAGTAATAAGCAAAATGTTAAATTTTCTGCTGTGCTACAAATGTAAATACACCAAGTACACCACCACAACAGAACTGTTGGAAACCATCAAATAATATCTAATTAAGCTTTTCATAAGCACGAAATACTGTAATTCTTGAGTGTTTCTGTAAGGAACCAAAAAAATCAACAAAAACCTAATTTGGGGGTCAACAGCTGAAAAAGCAGGAAAATTATTCCAGATACATGATCAGAGAAGTAATTCCAAAAATGTTAGCATAAAACTGACCAGTACTTGAAAACGAGAAAGGTAAATAACCTAACTAGAAAGTAATTTTCACAGAGATCTCCAATATCACAGAATCTGAACTGGGAAATACCTAAAGTAATAAAAGAAGTACATCTCCAACACCTTTCTTTGTCTAATGAATTTTTTTGATGTAGTTTTGAATTTGACACCCTTTGAGGCAAAAAATTATTTAGTACATTTATTTTGCAAGCAACTTTGAAGACATGAACACAAGTATCACTTAATATTCAAACAATGTATTTTCTTCTAAGAGAGAGGATGGATAGCTGAAAAGAAAAAGCCAATATAATAGAAAATAATAAAGACTAGAATGTTATCTTGATTAGTGTTCTGCTACTGCAGAACTGTTCATGGTCATCAATTTATCTTTTTATGTGCCTGTGAAACCATAGAAAGTCACAAATAACTTTTTTATCATTTTGCTTAGAATATTGTTCTTTACACAAGGTGTATTCAGATTTCTAAAAATTCGATCCTTTGTTTTTCCCATTCTCCTACCACAGCTGTAGCCTGTCTACAATCATAATTCCCTCTTCTGCTTCCAACACGGCCAACTTCAAACATTTAATCTGCAGAGGAGTCCTACCAAACCGTATACTCTTTCTTGGTGTATTAGTTACAATTTAGCCCAACTGATCGTGATTAACTTTTTCCCACACATTCCTTTCAAATTAAACCCTACAACCTCATCCTAAGTGTCTATACAATTATTTTTAACTCTTCCTGAAATATTCACAATTACTATTATATTTCCATACAGATATGCATGTGAGCATGTTCATTTTTAATGAATGTGTGGGAACAGACTTTCACTACAAAACTTATCAATGCAGATGTTAGTAGGAAATCACATTCAATTACATCAAAAGCAGGTTCCAAATACTCATTTATGAAATACATAATATTCTGAAAAATCTCATGATGCATTAACTATGGGTTTACATTAAACATTTTCATTTCACTAATAATCACATATTACATATGGATAGTGACCTTTAACTCAGAAGTAAACCACAGTAGTTGCAACTAATCAACAGCAATTTTAGGAACAATCCTGGGGATGTCACGATTCAACATAACACGTGGATTAGAGGTATTTTCCCACTGAAGTCTGTGGGCTTATTCACATGTAAAATAAATTCTAATCATAAGCACCATGCAAGATCTACTTCCTTTCATATTATCATAGTATTATATAATGTACCATCAAAAATATTGTAATCCAGGAACTCATAGGACAGTGAAGAAGTTCTATATTGACTCAGAAGGGTGCGTAACAGTGAAAGAAACAAAAGAAAAGCTTTGCCCAGCAGCAAAGGGGAAAACAATACGTTAGGACAAGTTATACCAAGTTTTTACCTATCTCCTCTATTGTTTCAAGAAGTATAAAAACCACAAAGCAGTAATAGTGTCCGAACATTCTGGCAAAACTCAGAGAATGCAGTTTTAAGCCTTTAGTTAAATGCAAACCAATCGACTCTGAAAAACTTGCTTTATAAAAAAAAAACCAAAAACAAAACAAAAAAACAAACAAACTAACCAAAACCCCAAAAAGTTTATAACTTCCATCAGACAGTAATAAAAAGGTATGCACCTAGAGGCATGCCAGGTTCCTGTAGTCTTAATCACCTGATTTCATCAGCTGGGACAAGGAAAAAAGATGACTTCGTACTAACATACACACTATTAAAGGATTCTCTGATTATTTTTTATCAACCTTTTTTATTTTTTTGCATAGGTTTTTTTTTCATTGTTATTACTTTATAAATAGTGAATGCACTGAAAGAAAACAGGAAGTTACTCAGTTTTCAGGCATTCCTGTATCAAAATTTCTATGAATCTCACTGACAAGACCTCTTGTTTCTTCCTTTACTGGGATGCTGACACCAAACTCTCACACATTTACTTGCCATGCTTCTGTAAAAGATCCAGACTTTAGAGGCTATCACAGCAAAATGCAACTTTTCTCAGTAAAATAGTGAGCTCTCTTCATGGGTAAAGGGAGGGCCTAGAAAGCTCAGTGGTCACTGAAAGGCCTACTGCATCACATCTCTACTCACAAAATATTATTTGAGAATGGCCTAACTATACATTCTTAAACAACCTCCAGCCAACTTTCATCCCTAAGAGCAATGCTGCTATTTTAAAAAGTGCAACTAAGCAAACTTCAGACACAACCGTTCCCTGTTTCTCATGATAGAAGACGAAAATGCTACTTACACTTTGACCTAGCAGTATTCAATATTGTTTGGTATTTGGATATCGCAATGACAGGTGCAATATAAATATACAGAATCGCTTGAAAACATACAGTAAAAATACTGATCAATGGTAAACCAGTCTTTAAAATGCATGACTGCACTGCGTTACTAATAAAGGCACCTTGGAGGTAATGTTACTGAAAGCACAGGCTGGTTATGAGTACCCTCTCCCAATTCACTTGGGAATTTAGTACATTATAGAGAGAGGGGGGGAAAGGTGGACTCTTCTGCAATTGCACACTTGAGAATTCCATACTGTAGCTTACAGTACAGTCATTAGCATGTTATTTCAGATATAAAAGAAACATTAGAGGATATCATGGGACAATGAACATAAATGAGCCACAAATCATTAAATTAATTTTTCATTTGCTGGAATGCATCCTCTCCCTTTCCCTCCTATCATCCTTTCCCTGATATCATCAAAGACTGCTTCAAATCAAAACAAACCCAGCTAAAAACGAATGTAATATTCAGGGCTGAAGTCAGCCCTAATTTCACTGGCACGGCTGCACATCATATGTTCAGCACCCCATTCCTCACATTTCCCACAGGAGTAGTGTATCACAAGAATTAATATTCACCTTTCAGATAATAATAAAAAAAAGTGATTATGTTTATGAAATTAAAAAAAAATTATGCTTAGGAAAAAACACCCAGAAAAGATAGACACAAAAATTTAACAACCTGTGGAAAGAATTAGGTGTTCTATGTCTTTTGAAAGAACCCAACTCTGCAAATCCACAGAAGAAATATATTAACCCATTTCATTTTAAATTACTATATGGGATGTGTCTTGCTATATTTAGGTAAAATAGAATGACTATTTATGTTCTTAAAAACTTCAGACAATACATGTTTTTAAAAGCTGATTGAATGGTCATCTTCAATGATTCATGAAGGTCTAGGGCAGAAGTGGATGCTACCAAGCAGAGCAGATAGACACTCAAAATGCTGAGATGACTGTCAAAAGGCTGCTTCTGAAAGATACAAACTGATAAATTAACAGAACTGAAATAAGTAAGGACACAAACTCCCTCATTTTTCAAGGTAATGCACAATTCTTCTTTCACTGACCTGGCTAAAAAAGTTAATGTACCAAATGAATGCTTAAATATATTCTGAGACATTTGTTCCTATATTTTAGGATCTTTGTCTGAGTACAGGAAGAAATAAAAATAGTCATTATGAAATATTATCTCACAAATATTTAAGGAAAAGTGTCAGTATTTGGTTGGCAGTACCTTGTAGGCATCACTGTCTGTTCGGTCATGAAATTTGCTCAATGGCCTCTGCATTTTCTACATTTCTTTTTCCTCCAATACTCCCTGGGAAACAGTAATATATGGTTTACGTATTTATAACTCCACCAGATGTGGACAAGTTGACTTAATTTCTTAGAGTCCCTGTAGTTTTAAAAATATGGATGTGGCTCCTTGTTTCACATGCAGCAGGCCAGTTAAAACCATGAAAGGATGCCATATTTACAGAATTAAACTGATTTAAAGAACTGTTGCCACTATACAATGGTCTTCAACACAGAGGCTGACGTTCTGGACCTTTTTCAAATTAATTTCCTTTCCTCTTTTCTCCCCATTGCGTACGGTTGGTCCATCTGTCCTTTTAATAATTTCTGTTATGGCATCTCTCATCTATTGTACCCCTGCCTGAGCAGCAGTGAAAAATCTACATATCTGCTCTTTTTCCTGCCTGCTGCAACATGACAATAGTCTCCAGTCTTGTCTTTGCTCTGACTCCCACTCCGTAATTTTCCCATACAACCTGTGTTCTGCTCCAACTCAAACAGTGCCTTTTTCCACAGCACGTTTCCATCCAATGCCTGGAGCTAAGCTGGACCACAGCTGATCCACAGATCAGATTTTCAGGTGCTGGATTGCTTTACTGGCCTGGGACGTCATCAGGCCACGGCACCGTGTTGTGCACATCACCCTACTCCAAGGATTTTGGCAGTCAACCAGGGGTGTTGGACCTTATCTACACTTTCTGGTTCTGCTCAGTCCGGCAGTAACAGCTTGGTTTTGTACCAAACCTTTTCAAACCAAATAGTGTCTGGTAAGATATCCAGCAGAGTTATGGAGGTTTCTGCAAGAATAATTAAAGGTCGTACTTGTAAACGTAATTTAAATAAGCTCATGTAATGCCATGTCCAGTTGTACTCTGTCCGAAAAACTGAAGTGGCTCGAGCCTGAATTATTGTCAATTGATATAAACATAGCTGTGCAACTGCTGCACAACATCAGTAATTGCATTGGGGTTTTATGGTATTGTCAGGGAGGTATGAAACAGCTGATATTTACAAGTGAATCTGGGAGGCATTTTTATTAACCTATTTGTTCAACTGATGGATTTAAACCACAGTTAATCCAATAATTTATGGAACCCAGTATAGGTTCCCATTCTGCATGTTTGACAGTTACAAGCTTAACCATTAATAATATGTAAGTAATTTACATACAGGTATAAATGCATAAATAATTACTTTTATGGATAAATAATTAAATTTACACCCTCAGCTGTTTCTGCTATAATCAGGCAACTGTTTCACAACAGTTTTATACACATTCCCAATGTTCATATACACTTGAATACAAGTACACAGTAGAGATTGATAATTTGCAGGTATTTGATTATATTTTTATTTTTTTCTTGTCTGCAATTTATTATTTGATATAATAATAAGCATTTTGAGGAAAATTATCAGTAAATATTAGTAGGTATTGAAATTTATTTTTCTCTAGGTAAAGGGATACAGTAGGCAACAGGAATGGGAAGAAGATAAGGAAAATTAGTTTAAGAACTGAGGTTTGCGACTTAATGTTTGCTTGGCTGGCTTTTGTAATTAGTGATTGAGATTTACTTCTAGAATGGAGGTGAACCTATAGCTGAAAACTTAGATAATAATAGCAAAATACAAGAAACCAATGTACTGCAATTCAGCACAAAAAGATCTTGAGCTTCAAATTTTCAAAACCTAAAGATTTCAGACAAACAAATATTTTAATAGGAATCTTTTGAGCACATTTTAATAACTCAGACAGAATGTTTTAAATAAAAGCTGTTGCCCACAGATTGACAAATCATCAACTTTAATATTAAATATTCTCAAGCATGTGATTCGGGCACAATTTCCTACTGCTAGCAATTCTTCAGGTAATACTTTACTACTCTGTGAACCCCACTCCCTGCAACCACATAGAAAATATTTAGAACCACTTCAAGAGTTTAATTGCATCTTCACATGAGTTAATATTTTTAGCATTTCTTTCCCAAGGAGAGTGACATTTAAATTACGTAATTTTTGTGTTTATTTCATCTGCCTCAAAGATGTTTCATCTTTTAATATTTTTACCACCAACAGTAATTTCAAAAGTCAAATTAATCATATGGATGTCATCTAACTACTAGTAAAGGTGCTGAGAAAAACTCATGTTGCTTTCTGTGACAGAAAGAGCAAATAGGACTGGATTTTAATAGAAAGAGAAAGAAATTGATCTTCTTAAGGAAAAAAATCCTAACTTGTGGATCCTTTATCACTTTAATCACTTCCAAGTCTCTTTCACAGCTTACAAAATATAGAGATTATGCTTTTAGAACAAAATTGAAATCTTGATTTAACATATGATAAGCATATCAATACAATAAAAAGTAATTACCTTTCTTCTGAAACTAATGTGTATTGTAATTAAACAGCTTGTGAGAAATTAATGGTATTGGAGTCCTGAAATGGATATTTAATCTACAACACAAAGAAAAATCTTTAAAGTGCTCTAAAATTGTTTTGACAGAAAACCAAATAGGTATATTTTAGATAATCTCAATCAGTTCATGTCACATAAATACAATTTCATAATGGAAATGTAAACATTAATTTTATTCTACCCAGTTTTGTGTGTCAGATATTTCTACCAGAGATTGTCACAGGTGATTAATATGAGTAGAGCAGGAGTCACAAATTGAGTAATGGAGCTCTGTATCATTACACTTCATGCTATTTGTATTTTTCCTGAGATTAGGTTCATGTACTTAACAGAAATTATTTTAGGTCCCTATCAAGTGTACTCGATGCACACAATCATAATAATCTACCAAATGTTGCAGCCATGAAAATACAATCTTCGGATCCAACAGTAGAAAGAACATTGGTAAGCATGACTTCAATTAAGAAATGCTGTATTAAACTATACTGCTGCCAGGGATTGGCTTCTCCATACAACACAGGGTGGATTTGCCAGCTTGACTAGACACTAGCTTGGGAACCCTCTGCATTGCACTCCTTTGAGAAGTGAAGATATGTCCTTAAAGAGCTTCATTATTTTAGGAGGCTAGAGGAAGATGGCTGCTTCTGTAGGGACACACTGTTCAAAACCAGGAATAAACATGAGGTATATAACTGCAATTTAAATTGGGGTTGATTGTGGCACAAGAAGAAAAAGGACATAGACTCAACAACCTGCATGCTGTGTAGCAATGTCTAAAGCTCATCTCCCATGTATGGCACCTGAAAGATCGCAAAGTAGCTTAAAATATACTTTCTATTAATCTCAAGAGCCCTGCTTAACTTGGGAGAAAAGAAGAGAGAGCAAACTTTGGCCTGTTCACAGATCTGCTTGGACAATTGTCGTGGGAGATGGTTCTGGGGAAAGGACAGGTCCAGAAAAGCTGGTTGATTTTCAAGGATCACCTCCTCCAAGTGCAAGAACTGTCCATCTCCTTGTGCAGGAAATCAGGCAAAGGTGGCAGGAGGCCTATATGGATATACGAGGAGCACCTGACTAAAACACAAAAAAAAAGTCGATAAAATGTGGAAGCAGGGTCATGTGACCAAGGAGGAATACTGAGATGGGGTGCAGGGATGGAGGCAAGAGAGTCAAAACCTACCTGGAGAGGGTCATAAAGGGCAACAAGGAAAGCTTCTACAGTTGTATCAACAGCAAAAGAAAGCCTAGGGAAAAATGTGAGCCTGCTGCTGCATGGGGCAGGGAACCTGTTAACAAAGGACATGGAAAAAAAGAAAGGTACTCGATGCTACCTTTACCTTCAACTTTACTGGTAACACTGGCCTTCTGCAACACCAGGTCCTTGAGGCCCATGGAAAGATCTAGAGCAAAGAAGACACCCTCAGCAGAGGAGGAACAGATTAGAGAACATTTAAACAAACTGGACATACACAGAAGTCCATGGGCCCCGATGGGATGAACCCATGGGTTCGAAGGCATCTGGCAGATATCACTCCACTCTCGATAATGTATTTGTGAAAGGAAAATCATGCCTGACCAACCTGATAGCCTTCTATGATGAGATGACTGGCTTAGTGGATAAAGGGAAGGCAGTAGATTCTGTTCATCTTTACTTTAGCAAGGCTTTTGACACTTTCTCCTGTAACACCATCATTGACAAACTGAAGAAGTGCGGGCTAAGTAAGTGAATAGTCAGGTGAAATGAAAACTGTCTGAACTGGCTCAAAGGGCAGTTATTGGTGGCACAAAGTCCAGCTGGAGAGCAGTCACTAATGGTGCACACCAGGGGTCAATACTGGGACTCATACATTTTAACATCTGTATTAATGTTCCCAACAATGAGGCAGAATGCACCACCAAGAAGTCTGCTGATGGAACTGGGAGTGGTTGACAGACCACTGTCAACCATTGATCTTATCAACGTATATAAATACCTGAAGGGAGAGTGCAAAGAAGAGGAAGAGCCAGGCTCTTTTCAGTGGTGCCCAGTGACGGGACCAGAGGCAATGGGCACAAAATGAAACACAAGAAATTCTATTTAAACTTATGAAAAAACTTTTTTTACCATGTGGGTGGTGAAACACTGGCACAGGTTGCCCAGAGAGGTTATGGAGTCTCCATCCTTGGAAATATTGTATGGATGAAACACAGCCCTGAGCAACCAGCGCTAGTGGATCCTGCTCTGAGCAGGGGACTGGACTAGATGTTCTCCAGAACCTCATTCAACCATCCTATGACTGTGTGATGATCCCAGGGTACTCACCTGCTATATAGCTGTAAAATACCTGAGCTATTGCTGACTCCAAAGGACTTCTTGTTCTGTTCCCTAGGAATTGCTGATTCCTGCTGGCTTTTTCTTTTGCAAAGAAAATGTGAAGTAATAACAATTATTTTTATCTTAAATCAAATAAGGACTTTTCTGGCCTGTGAATACGGCTGTAGAATAATAACTGACTACCAAAATACAAAAATTTGCACCTTAATGTTTTGCAAAACTTTGGGAAGACTTTTGCCTTTATATAGAGAGAGTGGCATTATACCTATTAATTCTACTATAGAGACACTTAATTTACTGTGGAGTAAATGGAGTGCTGCCAAAATAAATTACATGGAACTAAGATATATGAAACGTCTATAAATCACCATTTTTTTCTCAGACATAACTATCATTATTTGTCTCTGACATAACAAGTGTTACTTCTATCTTTCCCACAGTAATGCTGCCCCGTTTACCTTACAGCAACTTCACTTTTCAGTGCCTATGGTGTCAACAGCATAACAAAATGACACAAAAGTGCTACTAAACGGACTCAAAACCCTGTGAGCATGCCACAACCTGACATTGTTGTGTGAACACTACATTTATAGATTGCAGCAGGAACTCGTTCTTTTCATGCCCTGCTTACCCTGGCTTAATGCTGAATAGAATTGAAAATACACTCCTGCTTGGCACACTGCAATACACGCTTGCTGTTTTCCCAACACCATGTCTTTCTTGGAATATATTCTGACTGTGATCCAGCACAACTTCTTTATCTTTTCTTGGAGAGCTACTACCTAATCAGTTCATCCAGTAAGTGCGTGGCACTTATTTCTGTCTACCTACAGTTCCTTGGACTTTTCCCTATTAAATTTCATTATTTTTTTCAGATATTTACTCAGATTTTTTTTTTACTCAGATATTTTTTTCAGATATTTACATGCCAAGATCATTGAAAAATTTTAGTGTTGTTCTCTGCTCCATGAGCCAATAGAGGCCCTACACCCAAAGTGTGAACAATGTGAAGATGTAAAAATGCTAGGAAAAAAAAGGAGCTACATCAGATAAAGCCTGATGACTGGGAGATGCCACCTTATGTGTTAAGAACGTAGCATTTGAAAACTAATGTAAGAAAATATCAGCTATGAAATTCCCATCTGAAGAGAGAGGCAGGCAGGATCAAAGAAAGGATGGCTCAAGAGTGTAATAATTAGGACCACAGACCTTCCCATTCTATATTATCTGTTTTATTAGCACTGTGACCAACAGCCATTAACTGATCTACGTAAATGCGATACCTTTGAGAAATGAATGTGCATGCAGTACAGGTCCCAGTACATTTCCTATTGCACTATGACTTAGATTTTCTTTCTCCTCCGCCAGCACGCAACCCAACTACAGGGTAGGCATAGGAAATCTCACTCCTAGTTTCACTTTCCTGAATGAAGCATATGCCAAGGGCACAGTATAAAGGATGTGTTTCTGCATGCACTTTGTGAGTAAATATGAGAATTTCAGACTAGCAGCTTATGAATATGATTCTTCTAATGATTATTCATTTCAGTCCAGAGAAGTAAATACATCTATTGAGTGAAAAAGGATACATTAACAATAAAAGATTTTCTTTCATTCTCTTTAATTTTCTTTGGGAGAGGGAGAAGGATTTCTTTCCTTTAATATTGTGTCAAATAAGGACATAGTTGTTTTACACTTGCAGCACCCACTGGCTCCAAAGGTCATACCTAATAAACTGACAAGGAAGCAAGTATCTGGTATAAGAGATGCACAAAGTAAAACAGTAATTTAGGTGCTTGGGTTTTTTTCTGATAGATTGACTCATCCAGTCCTTGCAGTAGCAAAACATGCAGAGTAGTTATGTTTTCAATACAGGGCTCTTGTCCAGAAATACACCAGTGCCGCATCTTCCGTCCTGTTTCAGGGTGCCATTGGTCTTCCACTGCTTAACCTGCTCTTTCTGTCAGCAGGCTAATAGTTGAATTACAGATTCAAAAGAGAAAAAAATGGTACAAAGCCTATGCTAATTTTATATGAATAATAGAAAAACTATAACAGAAAAAAATATTATTTCATAGAAAAAAAAAAATCCAGTTTGACAGTAATCCCAGCTCTTACATTCTGACTTTCTTTCTTTTTCTTGAACAGGCCCTTTCATACCTTTCTTCTAGATATCTACAAGCAAGAAGGGGAGCAAAAGCTGCAGTTAATCACCTTCTGCTCTAGAGATCAGAAATGGGTCAAGCATAACTGTCCAGGATCTGAAACAGTCGTGTTAAATAAACAGAAACAATGTCTTTATGTATATGCATGTTGATATGGCAATGTAGTTGAAAATTCTTTACAAATACAGCTGTATCTATGAAATACAGTAGCATAGTTCTTTCTCTGTTTATCGTAAGACCCTTTACACAAAAGTAAAGCTGTCATCCTCTGGTGAAAAGCACATGTGAAATATTTGAGTGACTGTGGCTTTTCAGTCAATCTTTGCAAGAGCTTCACCATAAATACATTTTTATCTAAACACAAACATGAAAAGAAATACTACAGTTATTGATTGCAAAAGTAGAGCCTGCTGGTTACTATTTAACAAATAACTCTGCCCAACAGAGAGCTTCTTCCTCAAAGACTTCACTATCTAATACCCCAGCTTTGCATGTACTTTTGTGTGTGGTTACACACATAAACAGCTCCTTTGATTTCAGCAGTATTCCTCTGACTGCATTTACCTTCCAAAATGCCTTTTCATGGTCTGAGTTTAAGCAGATGACAAAGTCAAGGGAAAGGAAGCCTTCACGAAAGATGAATCAGAGGGATTTGGGCAAGGCTTCCTATGTTATCATGGGAGAAAGGTAGGTGCTTCTTCAAAAGAGCTGCTTAGAGAAGAAGCTTAACTCAGGGCTTCCCAATCACCTTCCTGCAGTCTGTCCAGCTCTATTTGCTATTTAAGGAGACTAAGAAGATTAGCCTAGGAAAAAGCCCAAAGTCAGATGCCGAAAGCACAGGTTAAAACCACGCTCCATTATTCCCCGTGTTTGCAGACCAAGAACTGAAGCACTTACTTAAACAAACATGTTGTGGCAGTATTAAAAGGCAGCTTTTTTAGACTCTAAGTCCACTTCTCTGACTAGGCTAGAAATGTAATGTAGAAAACATGAAAGTTTCATCCCCAAGACATTTTAGAGCAGAAAAAGGTTCTGCTTTCTTTTTCTCCCATAGGCCAGGCATGCAGAGATGTCAGTTTGTGAAACATTTCCCTTTGGCAAGAAAAATATTTCATAAAGTATATTTATGGTGATACTGTTAGTGTTGCAGTGTAGCCCTCAAAACACTTTCTATAGCTAAGAAATACTGAAAATCAAACTTACGTTATAAAAAATTACAATGTTAGGCAATTTTAATTCTTACATATTGTAGGTCAGACACATTTGCTACTTTAATACTATGCTAAACTGACACACACACGCAAACACACATATATGGGAATAACACATTCATCTAAAAAGGTTTTTGTTGGTAAGTATCACGTTAAGTTTCAGGTATATACTATGTCACATACTAGTGGTACAATCTTTTTAGTCTACCTGGTGAACATATTAATGCTTTCAGTTTATAGAATTTTCTTTTTTCCTACCTCAGATGCATCAGCAGGCACACAAAGAACATAGGTACATAACTCAGTGCCACTTCAGCTCTAAAATAATGTGTACTTGGCATCATGCAAAAACCAAAGTCTTCGTAGTTACTAATTTTATAAAATATCATTACTTCGCATGGCTTAAATAATTGTTGTAAACAATTTTATCTTTACAATTCTTATTACACAATTTCAGCAATTGCTCATTTGTTTGACTGAGGTAAGAAAAATGATGTAAGATAAAAACTTCTCTAACATACAGACATGTGCTTGCCTTCAAAATTAAAAAAAACCAAAAAAACATCAAACTTCTTTGAAAACCATTCATGTCTTTGAAGACTAATGATTCATTTTTTTTTTCCTATTTTCAAAATATTTTCAAATCCTGACATTTCCCTTTGTAACAATAGGCTGAAAGAAAAGATCTTAACACTCAGATTTGACAGTCATTAAATTTACATTTATTTTAGCAGGATACTGCACAGGTAAAAGAACAAAAATATATTTCATTCTGATTAATCCCATTTAAAATGCTGCCTTATAATTGATGGGTTTCAGTAATCAGTTGTTAATCCAAAGAAACAACCAATAACGATGACTGATATTTTAAATTGCTTCACTAAGCAGTATACATACTTCAAAACTGAACAAATAGGTGATCTGTCACTTTACCTAGTCATCCATCACTTGATGATTACACTGAAGGGCCCCTCACTGTGTACAATTTACTCAGTCTTCCAAGATTTTGGGCAACAGGATAAAACCATCCCACAGCCTTAAGTTTTTTTCCAGTTCTGAAGCAAACACTAGGGAGCTTAATCCACTGTCAGAGACGTTTGCCCCTTCAAAAAAGCAATGCAATGCAATCTCTAAAACAGCAGAAATGCATAGCAGCTGTTTCAAAACAAGATGAAATGACGGCAATTAGTAGTTTTGTCAGTAGCGGAAGAAAATCAAATCTAACCTACTGCACAGCCAGGAGCATTCAGCCACCCTTCTATGAATCTCCTGCATTTCATCTTTTTCTCAATCTATCACAGAGTACACTATCATAGTGTTCATTCATTCATTTGATTTGTCTCCTTTGCTTTATTTATTAGTGTTGGACCAGGTAACCTGTTGATACTGCTTACTGAAATGAAAGGACTAGCAAATCACTGTCCTCAGTGCCCCACTTTCAAGCTCCTGTTTCCTCCAACAGTCAAAAATTTCTCTGTTGTTCTGCTAAGACGGCCCCTTTGTTCTACGTGATCACAGCGGTAGGATTTTGAAAAATGTCAACTCCTTTATTAAAATGGAAAAAACAATGGCAAATACCTATAGATCAGTAAGCACACATATAATTGTGAAAATCATAGGTTTTCATACTAATAACAACTTTGGTAAAAACAGTAATTTTTTAACCAGTACAGCTGTATGAATCCCTATTATATCTGCAGCTATTTCAGGAAAAATGCCTAATACATGAAGATTTTTCCCCTTACTTTAAAGGATTAAATCATTCTGCTGCAGGCGTCTTTACACCCACAATACTGAATCCACACTGAGTAAATAACTGTACGCAGGGCGTACAACAAGCAAACCTTAATAACAGACACAGCAAGAGATCTCAGTCATTCTGATATCTTTTTGTGCAAGACAGGCGGAGAATGCACAAGGAGCAAAAGCCACAAGTAATTTGTAGCATTTCACAGTTACATTAACACCTCTAATTGTAACTGACAGGGCAATTAAGGCTGAAAAGCATCCCAATACAGTGGCTGGTACATGATGATTGTCCCACTGAAACAACAGATCATATATTCCATTTGGAGGAAAAGTGTTTCGCTTTATTTTCCTTCATTGAAGTAGATGTCCCAGTTCATCATGTCTCATTAAAAGGTTTGTGTTGCTATAAACATGATTATTTCAAACAATGCCTTTATATCAAAGCATGTAATTTAACAATTCTCTTCTCAATACAAATATCAAGATTCTTTTTATAGTCCATTTTTTAATCCATTTAAATAATCAGTCATAGAATAATCAACAGACAATATTCTGAATACAAATATATTTAGGATACATGTCCTCCCTCCTCTTTTTTTTTTTTTTTTTTTAATAC
>VXBL01009115.1:0-32652 GCA_013400195.1 Aramus guarauna | reverse complement strand
TTTTTTTTTTTTTTTGTGATTAAAAACATGCCCCAGGGTCACTACTTTTAACGTGCTATAACATAATACTTTTTAATGTGGATTCATCATGGGTTATTTTAATTTTGATTATATTGGTGCTGAATTTTTGATGTTTATTTGGAAACAAAATTTTGCAGCAAAAAGTTTATCTATTTCCCAAATATCCTGATGTTATCAAGGTGTTATGATTAGTTTGAACTCACCACAAATCCTAACGAAAAAGCAAAAATGTATTTTAATAAATGCAAATTTTTATAGAACAGTATTGATATTTTGAGACAGATGTGGGTAATAAAAAATACCATGCATTACTGGAAATCTGGCTTTCTTTCCAGGTGTTCCCTTAAACTACCAGCTGACCTCAGGACTTTTAATATAATTTCCCATAGCTGGGATCTATTAATTTGACAGTGTTGGTCCTCAGGCTTAGCTTCCCCAAATGGAAGCTAACTTCAGAGTGAAATCTCCAATTCTGTCCTATCATCTCAGTAGATTCCAGTTGATGGATTTCATTTATCCCCCAGGTTTATCTCCCCAAAAGTAATACAGTTAGGGAACTAATTCACCTTCACATCTCCCAGAAAGCTCCTCCCAGTGGAGTGAATTTAGTTGTGTTCATCACCTGACAGAAAAAAATAAATCTGACTACAGGATGTATCCGTACCTCTTAATTGCAGGTAAACAGGTAAGGTGAAGTAGCATTACTCCCAGATGCACACAAGTTTAAATGCATAAGCTCAAAATTATTTTATACACACATACAAATCAGAAAAGTGAACTTACTACACTGCTTACTTATCAGAAGATGAGATTTCCTAGGAGATGAGTTGTTCTGTCCCTAGAGAAAGAATTTGTTGTCTTCCTACAAAATGATAATCTTATCAATTCAAGTTCTATTTCATGTTTATGGGAAAAAAAAAAAAAAAAAGCAATGCAAATCCCAAATACTTTAAACCTTTCTGGAGGTGATGGAAGTATTAGAAGAATACTGCTTATCTGAACAACTGTAGGATCTTTTTACATATGGCTTCTCTTCATGTATTCCACTACAATTTGTGTACACAGCTGAGACAAGAGTTTTTCTTGTCATGAGCATCTGTTTGACTCATCATATGTGCTGTATCTATCACTGTGAACTGTTCCAATGGCAGTGTTGAAGCATCTGCCACGTAGGCTCTGTACAGAGGAGTTCAAAGCCTAGAGGAATCTGAAAGAAGGAAGCAGTGAAAAGCAATTCAATGAGCTTCAGTTGATGTTCACAAAATTTGTTCTTCTTTTAACTTCAGTGGTCATCTTCTGGTGACATTTACCGAAGGATGGTGCACAGTGGTGCACCTGTAACTACAGGTCCCTAAAGCACAGGGTAGAAGTGATCTGTTTGTGTACTTTCTTTTTGATAGCCATGAAATATGCTTTGAACTGTCTCTATTTGTTCTCCTAGGGTGCAAGCCTTGTTCCATCAGACTTACACATCCTTGAGGACAAGATTCAGATATCTAAGCTATCTGTGCTGCTCACTCCAAGTGATTACAGTGGTTAGAAACAGCCAGTCCACTAGCACTGAGTAGGACGTGTCTCTGTCCATTGACTATAGAGACTCAAGAAGTCCAGATCAGATACCTGAGTTTTGCATAACTAAAGATATCAGTTAAATCTCAATCCTCAAATGAAGTCTTCCTTGTATACTCAAATATGACATTATAAACATATGAATCCAAATAATCAACTGCATTAACTGAAACATGAGCTAAATTATTTTTCATTTTAAATCTTTCACAGGTATCTAAGCAAATAAACAACTTCTGGCTGTTTGACCCAACATTTTTTTTCACAAATATATTCCTTAACTAAGCAAGTAAAAGTACAGAAGAGGTGGCAGACTCTAACTATCAGCTCTTGAACTGCCTGGTACAAGTTCTCCTTTGAAAAACTAATTCTCCAGATATAAAAATAGGAATTTGAAATTAAATTATTACTGCCAAGATCTCTGTGAATACAGTCTGTGCTGGCAAATGACTGAAGGGCAGTACTCCAGAATGAGCTTTCATTGGTTTGGATCATAGACAAATTTATTGTGCTAGAAATATATGCAGTCAAGAGCCTGTTGCCCTTATCTTGTGATTCCTGTTCAAGGAATTGAAGAAAATGTAGTGATAATCTGCAAATACAAGAGGCTTTTACTCAAAAAATAACCATAATGGTTTATGCAGTCTCTCTCCATTAGCTGCTGTCTAGAAGCCCTGTACCATTCAGTACTGCTCTTCTACCGTTCAGTACTGCAGCGTGTTAATTGCCCATGTTTAATTTTTTTCAATGGAAAATGAAGTATCCTTAAAACAAAAAAAAACATTGTTTGTTGGGATTTAATTAGTTTTTATTTATCTGAAACAGCTTCTGTACCAGGATTTCAGGAAGCACTGATAATATATTTTTCTAAGTAGAATAGAACATGTGTTTTGATGTTTGAACTGAAAGCAATAATATTAGATATTTGCCATGCTATTGTAGATTTCAGAAGTATTTCATTAAACAAAAAAAAAAAGCAGTTTTATTAGACTGTAACATAGGACAGGCTTATTACTTCCTCTATTACTGTTGTATTTATGTGTGATTCAGAGGTTTTAAAGACATCAGGATAAGAAAGTGAAACATTAAAAGATGGATTAGTAGGAACATACTTGTGTAGAGGAACATAAGCTTTTCTCATACATTGTTGTCATCATATTTGGAAAAAGGACACCAACATAGCAATTTTTATAGCACTTTATAAGAACTGTAGACTTAAAATCTGGGGTTCTAGATGCCATAACCTCTCCTACAGTGAAAATAGAAGACAGAGGGAAAATGAAAGGAAAAATTCATATTCTTGCCATAAACACCCTAACTCTCTCCAAATCCATTCCTAATTTTATCTAGCCTTTAAAACAAAACTACATAATCCAGAAAGTTTAATACCTTATTCAAGAGTATGTTTCAGCTTTGACCAAAGGTACTGAGAAAGAGCTAGAGGGGTGCTTGGTCCTGCACAATCCTTTATACTGCTTACCCCAGTTACCTTCATACATCACTTTGACCAGAGGATCAGCACTAGCCAAAACTGATCAACAGTGCTACATGACATTACTGCAGTATATGTCAACATGCGTACCTAGGTTTCTGGTGAAATATCTCAAACACTTTGGCATAATGGTTCTATTTCCCAGGTTTAACACTTAGTGTTTAGGGTATTTTGGGTTTTAATCTCAGCATAGATACTTTGTATTAGTTGTTTCAATATATTTGAGTTTCTAGATATTTGAAAGTTAGGTAACATAAATTTTACCACTACTTTTACACTGATGCCCTTTACAGCCAAGAGGGAGAAGCAAGTCCTTTTAGGAAAGTCTATCCAACTATTTAAAGACTAAATGAAATGCATGCTACAAGAGTCCATTTATCTCTTTATTGAAAAAGAGGCCAAGAGGTTCATTCAGATGTGTATTTCTTCAGAAAAATACCTGGAGTAGAAGAGGCAAAGAATATCACAAGTTCTAACACGGCAAGCTCTTATTAGCATAAGACATAAATGTGTTTAAAAGTTAACGTGACAGAGATTCATGCCTCACAGTCCTTAGGAGAAGCTACATCTTACTACAGAGCAGTATGCTATAGTGAAATTCCTCCATCCATAGGCATGGGATTTTCTCAAATATACATAATGATTCCTAACAGTTCGAAGGAAGGTCTTGCTGGTATTCCTGCCTATTACAAGCAGCAAAGACGTCTCTCTTATTCTGGAAGGAAAACAGCTCATTGTGAGTTTGGACTGTGTTTTATGCTTCATATTTTCTTTCTCTGCCTCACAGGTATCAAGTATGTATTTGTGAGGAATCTGCACAGTCTGCTGTTGTGTGAATGTCACAACTTAATTCTGCTGCTTTGATCTGTTGTTTGTAATAACTTCTCATATGAAATCTTAGGTACTGGCTGAACAGGAAAACCTTGCAGATTTGAACATGGCTATTCACACTGGTGCTTGATTGGGTCATTTACTAAGCCATTTACTAGGCATATATAAGCATGTTCATGTTTCCTTTTCATTAATTTTTGCTTCAGTCTTTTTCAGGGACAGTTGTCACTGAATCACTCATAGCATATATGTGCTTGCCTACATATAATAATTTAGGTTGGAAAAGGACCTTTAAGATCCTCAATTCCAACCGTTAACCTAGCACTGCCAAGTCCACCACTAAACCATGTCCCTAAGCACCACATCTACACATCTTTTAAATACCTTCAGGGTTGGTCACTCAACCACTTCCCTGGGCAGCCTGTTCCAATGCTTGACAACTCTTTTGGTGAAGAATTTTTTCCTAATATCCAATCTAAACCTCTCCTGGCACAATTTGAGGCCATTTCCTCCTGTCCTATTGCTTGTTACTTGGGAGAAGAGATCAACACACCCCTGCCTACAGCCTCCTTTCAGGTAGTTGTAGGGAGTGGTAAGGTCATGGCAAAACTCAAAACATCACTTGGAACATATTAGACATGCAAATGTATTATCTGGGCTAGCAAAACATCATTAAATTTCTGTGTGGGATACTACATTTTCATAATTAAAATTCTTTCTGAATTAAAGTAGCTTCAGTTTTCTTTATTCATTCAAGGAACATAGTCAAAAATGAGCTAACATCACTGATTTCTAAATTCAGTCTTCATTAATTCAGCTTAATTTTCCCAAGTGCCCAAATGTGGATGAGTGCTAATAAACTTTGGCCCTGAGAATGCAGTGTTAGAATAGAAACAGTTAGAACAAAATAGTCATTTTGATGAATATAAGCCAACTTGTGCCTCCCATCATATAATTCTAAAGGAATATAAGAAGAAGCTGAGCTGCTAAGGAAGATAAGAAACCATAACTTTTATTAAAGAGAACAGATGATATGGTATTTTGAAGTAGATGCTCGTAGACTCACATTTGTGAATGGCAGATTAGTTTTACTTCATTAAAGTGGATATAATAATTCTTTTAACTAAAAAAGAGAAAGAAGAATTTGATACAATTGGAAAGAATAATATTCATTTCTAGAAAAAATGAGTGAACTCATTCTTTGAATGCATTAATAATATTATATGAATACCAATTTTTTATCATCTGTATTACATAAATGACATTAACAAAATCAAGCGGTACACATAATAACCTACAGAGTATTCACAAAAATAGGACCATGTAAAGCAAAAATTTTCTTGTATAGAGAAAAAATTACCACAAACTTACACAATTGGACACATAGGAAAAAATAGTGGTTTTCACATAAGACTCCCAACTGATTTCCAAAGCTCTGAAATCACCCTGCTTAAGTATCTAAGTCAGCTGTGAAAATTTAAAAGAACAAAAACTCCTGCATAATCTAAGTTTCACTTGTGCATTTTCACAGTCAGTGCAGGATGCTCATTGAAAATCTGACCTACAGCTGCCAAGAGAGAAGTCTTCAGCAGATGCAGCATTGTGATATAAAGGTTGAAAGGAACACCTGTAAATGCTGCGGTGCTCAGTATCAGTACTCAGAAGTCTTCTGTCTGGACTGGTAAGCCTGTAGTGTTTATAGAGGATTGCTGTGAAAGAGGATCCCATAGAAGATATTTCACAACCTAAAATATTGTTTAAATAATTCATTGAGAGCTGTATTGCCGTGGCTAGAGGCCATAAATAATTATTTGAGAAATATAAACTGTTTCAGAACATCACTGTGTGAAAGGGGCCTCATTGCAAAATATCACTAAACTTATTATTTGAAAGGTATCCATATATCAAAGTTGAGTTCAGTTAGATCATGTTTCTTTTATAAGAAATTCAGTGAGACACAAATACACAAATCTTTTGTCTCGTATAATCTGCTATGATTCATAGCAATTTATTTTATGTTAGGCTTATTTTTGAATTATGCAGCAAAGCCTCCTGCATGAGTTTTCCTTGGTATTAACATGAAACCTTAATATACAAAAAGGAGACGATAGATTTTTTTTGGCACCCATTGTTTCATGTCATAAACCATGGTAAAGTAGTTCTGAATTCCCTAGGAAAACTTCAAAAAGTCATCAGATCACCAATAGTAAATTCTGGAGTAAATCTTTTTTTCTACGACTGGGTAAAATGAAAGAACAAAACACTCCAAAATGAAGGTATGGTGATGCCATGATTCAAACTCTTAGACTATCCTTTCACTGTTCTTTCTTATGCCTATCTTCCAACACTATTCTGTGACTTTATAAACACTCTTATTTATTTAATGTGCCTCTAATCATGTTTTTCTATTTAAAAGTCAATACATTTTGTAAATTATTACCAGCTTAATAAAAATTAATTCACCCAGTGTTAGAACCCTTCTGTTATAACCCCTGCTGTGCATGACAAATGACTCAAATGTTTCTAGGACAAACACTACAGAAAATTATATATTTGCTCAAGCAAATAAAAGGAAAAACAGATCATTTATTTCGAGGCAATCAAATGCAATACATATTTTGCTGCTCTTATGTAATTAAATAAATTCTATCCTGAAATGTCATGAGATGTATCTAAGCATATATTGAGAGGTGATATTATCATTACTAAAGCAGGAATGATTTTATTTTTATATCTCATGACAAATTAGAGAACAAATCCCACAATTAATATAAACAAAGGGATCACATGCCATGTCATATTTTCCCCTAATGTCAGACTTGGATCTCATAAACCCAGCTGACAGGGATCTGAATTTCAGCTTTTATATGAACTACGTTGTTTTTATATAACTATCATAAAGCCAGTATCCTTCTTTCCTCTAATTTTTGTCTTTCTCTGGAATAAATAGTTCAGATTATATTCTCCACTATAATTCCCCAAATCATTAAACTAACCTAAAAATAATGTTTAAGGTTTCTCAAAAGAAAAGATAACAAAAAGTTACCTCCAGAAACTCAGCAACTAGAATAATATAATTATTTTTTTATTATTTAATTGCATGTTGATGCTAGAAATAGAAATGCTTTTTGCTTTCTATGTTGACACAGAAAAATTTATCATAAGCCCCTCTCATTCTTATGACAAGCAAAGTAGGATCAATAACAAGTTGTGATTGAAGGGGCAATGGTAAAACTAATGGTGTTGCTAATTAGTCATCAAAAATATCCTGATGTCAGCAGTTTTCCAAATGAAAATGTGTAAGCTGTAATTAAAAAATCCTCCTGAATTCAGGGAGGACCTTTGGAGCCCCATGTTCTTATAGGTCAGATGACCTGATTTTTCAATACAGCCCAGGTACCATATGCTGGTAACTTTACTTCCAAGCATCCCTAAAGGGGCAGCAGCAATTCAAAACAAAAATGTTTCAGATTTCAGGCATTTGGATTTCAGAATTTATCTAATATTCATTTTCTTTACAAAACATTCAGCCTACAAATATCTTTATCCACCATTTACCTCTGAAGTTGACTCAGTGTTTTGGTATCTGAAAAGTTAGCTTGCTGTGGAATGCTACTGCTGTTAAGATTTTATGAGTTCATGGGAAGACTGAACATTCACAGTTCTGGGTCAGGCATTTCCAAATTTGCAGATTGTGAGGAAGCACGTATTTACAATTGTTTTTCTCTATGCACCTGTCGCTGGTCCTTGTTGGCAATAGTGTATTAGGCAAAGCAGTAAGAGCCATAATGGGCTGTTCCCACATTTCAAGTTGCTCAGGCAAATCTTTTGCATAGGTGGCAAGTGGTGCTTTGGATGGCACTTTACATTCTGCCTCGTTATAAAGTGATGACTAGCTCAAATAGAAGAAAACTATAAGGAGTTCATTGGATCTCCTTATATCACCATTTATCTTCTTTTGTTGGCTAAGAACAGATTCAGGACTGTAGTCCTGTTTCAGAATATTTAAGAATCAAAAGAGAAAATTCCTTTCCTCAGTCTAAAAGAGCTGTGCTAAAGCTAAGCATTTATTTAATGATAGATGCTTATCATAATCACTTTCTAACAACTTGTTCAGCAATTAAAATCAATCATGCTGTTCAATTCCTCTTAATTTGGATACTTGAGATATGTGTTTCACATGAAACCCTTCCAAACTTGATTAGCTGTTTTTAATAATCTCCATTGCTCTTGAATCCTTCAACGCACATAATTTTACTATTTTCTTCTCTCACATCTATTTTTATTTCAGTGGAATCACTGGTCTCAAGATGTAGAGTACATATTCTGCTCTCCTCTGTGGCTTTTTAATCTGTCTCTCTTCACATTCTAGCCAGGCACTCTGAACTACCAAAACTGTATAAATGTCAGTTAAGCCACTGAGTGAGAACAATTTCAGTCTATTTACACAATTCATGTTAGTTTAGCTTTAATGCTAAGATGCCACTGAAATTCTGAACCATTGTATGCAATTCTTCTTGTACGCTTTGGTAGTGCATAACTTATTAATTGCAAATCCTCTTTTTCCATTGAACCTAATGAATCATATAACACTAAATTCCATGCACATCATTGTGGCACTCAGTTATGCCTTTAAAATTGAAGTTTGAATTTCATGCCTGGCCACTGTAGTCACACAATTGAGTAAAACAGTTGAAGGGCTGAAGATTCCTCTGAGATGTACTCTTCCTCGTTCTGTAGTGATGTGGACCTTGTGAGAATAGTCTTCCTCCTGCAAGTCCTGCTTGCTACCAGTTTTGCCTAACACCAATAGAGGAATTTGGAGATTCTGGTCTCAATTTTGATAAAAACATGAGCCTACACCATGTGACAGGCTAGATTCACAACAATTTCTAGTTTCAGAATCAAGGGCCATATTGCCATGACATTATGTTAAAAAAAAAAAAAAAAAAGGAAAAAAAAGGAGAAAAAAAAAGGAAACCAAAAAGAAAACACATGAGCATATGAAATGTAAACTGTTAAGTAAGCTTTCATTTCAATAATACCCTCTTTTTCTGACCTTTTCCCATCCAGGCTTGATAATCTCTTAGATGGTATTAGAGATGGCAAAGGCTGTAAGATTTATCTGAGATATGATATTACAGCTGTTAGAACCTTGAACTACTTCCTTTAGAAAAATGCACAGAAAAGGAGAAAGAAGAACTGCAAAGATTTTTTTTTTAAAAACGTATCTATCTTCTGTCTCCAGGGCTTAATGCTACTTGCAGCTTGAAACACAGATGCAGCAAACAGTCTTAGCAATCTCTTCAGGTCCTGATACACTCACACCAGCATTAGGTAGCTTATGATATTGCTTCCTCATGTCAGGCCCAAAATTGCAATCATCACCAGCTATGGCACATGATTTTTAAATAGAAGGCAAAACCAGACAGAAATGAGGAAAAATCTCAAAATGGATAGTCTTTGTATCTTTTACTAATTTGAACAATACAGACATTCCCCCACTTGTGCCAGGAACAATGCATAGATGAATTCACCAATATCTTTATTTATACCAGGAGGGTGGTGGGCAGGGAGAAGAAAAAAAGAAGAAAAGAGAGTGACTGTACAGGTTAAGGTGTTCTTCGATATTTACCGAGAAAAGTGATGATGCCTCCTCAGGTCATTATTGCTTCTAAAATGTCACAGTATCCTGGGATCATGGCAAAAGAAGTTGAGCAACACAGGATTTAGATAATCCTAGATTGAGAATCAGAAGGCTGGAGGAGATTTTAAGAGGTTATCCAATTTATCTCCATATCTCTAAGGAAAAATCGGCTTTTGCTGCATCATTTCTCCGTGCCTTGCCTATTCTTAAACATCCTCCTTCAGGCAGACGCTGCACCCCAAAACTACATATTTTTGCCCCTTATTGTCCTTGCCATTAGAAAACTCTCCCTAATACTTAATCAGAATATATTTTAAATGTTTGCCATGTGTCCTATCCATTATGGAAGCAGGTAACAGATACTTTTCTTTCCCCTAGCAACAGCCTGTTTGCACTTTGTAATTTCTCCTAATAGTTCTTCTTTTCCATGTTAAACAAATCTAATTCTTTTACTCCTTTTTTGTAAGCTGAATTTCCTATATTCTGAATTGATCTCATAATACTTCTGGGAATAGTCTTCAAATATGCCAGTTTTCCTGAAAATGCTAAAATCAGGCTCAAGCTGAGTTTCATCAAGACCATTTTGAATTGCTTACCCTGTTTTTCGCAAGTTACTAGTCCCTTGTTGAGAAACAAGGCAAAATGAAGGGGAGGAAGAAGACAAGTGTGAGCACCTTCATATAGCTACTGAAGTAGAAGAATATGTACCACAATATATGTAGTGTACAAGTAAAGGTATTGAGATGTAGGAACTAAACTGCAGGTCTCAGCTCCAGTTGATAACCTAGAGTAACTCAGAGTATCCTGCTCTTCTGACTTTAATCAGCACTCTGTACTTCCAAATATTATATTAACATGTCAGCTCTTTCAGGAAGTTAATGTTAAAATTTCCAGACCGAAAATATAAATATAGATATATATGTATATATAAAAATGCAAATATGAAACAAAATATTTTACGAAGAAAATTTGTAAGTTAAACTAATAACAAAGTTGTCTTACTTTTAAGATACAGTGCTTTTGTCACAAGTTATATCATTAGGTTGATCCAAAAATAAATAAATCGCATTAATTAAATATTTTTAGTCAAATTAAATTACTTTTAAAAGACATTATGATCTAGAATTAAGTAGAATGTTTCATTTCGGTATAAGGACTGAAGTCTCTAATCAATCAAAATCAAACAGTAAAGCACATATATCAAACTGTATCTTTACAGTTAGTGATGATGTGGTTGAGAGCCTCTGGGTAAGGATTAGGGAATGGAAAACAAAGGACATGTTGTACTGAGTGTCTACTACTCATCACCCAGCCAGGATGTAAGCACTGGTGAGTTATTCTGTAGGCAATTAGGAGAAATTTCACGATCGGTAGCCCTTGTCCTTATGGGAGATTTCAACTGGGAATATCATAGTGCTGTGACAAGCAGGTCTCAGAAATTCTTAAAGTTTGTAGGCGATAACTTCTTGTCACAAGTACTCACTGAGCCAACGAGGAAGGATGCCCTCCTAGACTTGCTGACTGAATAGAGAAGGACTCGTGGGGGGTATGATGGTAGGTGTCTGTCTTGGTCACAGTGGACATGAAATGGTTGAGTTGTCAGTGTAGTGAGAAAGAAGGACAGCAGAGTTCCTACCCTGGCCTTCAGGAGAGCAAACTTTAAGCTATCCAGGGAGCTACTTAGCAGACTACCCTGGGAATCTGCTTTTGAGGGCTTAGGAGTTCACAAGTGCCGGTTGGTCTTTAAGAACCACCTTACAGAAGCACAGGAGCAGGCAGTCTCACTGTGTCATCAGTCAATTGAGCGGGGCAGAAGACCAGCTTGGTTGAACAGGGAACTCCTCATGGAGCTCAAGAGGAAAAAGAAAGTGTATGATCTCTGGAAGCGAGGTCACGCTTCACAGGAAGATGGCAGAGACATGGTTCGTATATGCAGGGAGAAGATAGGAAAGGCCAAAGCTCAATTAGAATTGAAGCTGGCCAGTGTTGTTTCAGATAACAAGAAGGGCTTTTTTAAGTATGTGGAGAGGAGGTCCAAAATAAACATTGGATTGATACTTGTTGAAGATGGTCATCTGACTAATAGGGATGATGAAGAAGCAGAGGCATTCCATGCGTTTTTTGCCTCAGTCTTTAATAATATTGACATACCTTGGGCTGCCTGGTCCCCTCAGCCGGAGGACCATGAGTGTGGGAACAGCAAATTTTGTTTTGTGGCCATTGAAATTGTAAGGGACCAGCTGTATCAGCTGAATGTTCACAAGTCCATGGGGCCTGATGGATTCATCCCAGAGTGCTGAAGGGGCTAGCGGGTGTTATGGCAGGACCCCTCTCAATCATCTACCAAAGGTCTGGGGAGATCCCTGCTGACTGGCAGCTAGCCAATTTACAAGAAGAGTGTGAGGGAAGACACAGGGAACTACAGAGTACAGCAACAAAGCTGGTGAAAGGGCTAGAAGGAATGTCCTGTGAGGAGTGGCTGAGGATCTTGGGGTTGTCTCATTTGAAGAAAAGGAGGCTGAGGGGTGATCTCATTGCTCTCTACAGCTTCATGAGGAGGGGAAGTGGAGAGAAAGGTGCTGAGCTCTTCTCCCTGGTGTCCAGAGCCAGGACACGTGGGAATGGTTCAAAACTGCACCAGGAGTAATTACAAGATGCTAACTTCAAATTGTTACTGAAACATTTGGTAGGAGTAGTATAACTCATTTGAGGAAAAGCAGCAAAACAAAACCAGGAGGTAAAGTTGAGATTAAATCTCAAATATAGATTTATAAAGAAAGGACATGTCCTCTTGAGAAGATTGTTGAAACCTTAGGACAAAGATTCCCAATGACAGTATCAAGGGAGTCAAGCACTCGTTGGGCTGTGGTGCTGCCAGAGCATTGGACTGCTCAAGAAGATAAAAAAAAATAGGCCTGTAGATGTTTGCTGAAAGGGTATCCATTAAGTTTCCTTAGGTATCAATAATCAATAAATAACAGCTCCTACCTAACCTTTTTAGAGATACCTGAAGGTGCAGGCTGTCACCGTTCCTTCTACTAGGTACCAGCTATCTCCCACTTTACTAATTCACCTCACAGCCTTTAGCCATCTTCCTTGATACGACCTTTGATAATAATACATGTTGCATTAACAGCAGGATCTTTATAAAAAAATAATTGCAATGAATCTTTTAATATGTTGGTCTCTGTCATCACAAGGACTTCCTGCTCAGAGAAATACTTCTTTTGGTGATGAGAGCAATAAAGCAAAAACATAGAAATCAGCTCTCTGAAAATCCTTCTGACATACACAAATGCTAGTGTTTTGTAAGCTGTGAAATACATTGATTCCAGAGATACACCTCCAGGAGCACAGCAGTTTATTATTATCTCTTCTTTGCCATTGCTGCTGAATGATGTCTCCCAAGCCACTGCATACATAAAACAATACATGTGTTTCACCTTTAAAATGTTTTATCTTCATGTCTTAACTTTTAGCTTTCTCCTGAGAAACCATATATATTGAGATTGCTTTATTCTTCAGAGCCAGAGAAAATTTTAAGAAAATAGCTTGAGTCTGTTATCAAGCATTCTGTATTAAAAGGACCATTTTACAAAGACCAAGCTCAAACAAAAATCCATATTCTCTTTCTCCAATTGTATTTTGTAAATGTCAATCCAGCTTCTTTTCCAGTATATGGTTAGGTACCGTAAATTTGAAGGAGAAATGTCTGAAGAACAGTAGAATTCTTTTTTTCCTCAAAATAGAGATGCAGGGAGATTTCTTTTACTGTTTACAGGTGAAGCTTGAGAGAAGGAAACCCATGCTGATTTGTTTTTCGAACTAACCTTGACACGTACCTAGGGAGAACTAACCTTGACGCATACCTAGGGAGAACTAACCTTGACGCATACCTAGGGAAACAATGTACTTGACACGAGTTGGAATCTACTTTAGAGAAACATGAAATACAAAAGAAAAGACAAAAGTGAGACAGAAATGTACCTTCTTACAACATCTTCTCCGTTCCAACATGGGAGTCCATCGGCAGCTGCCAACTCATTACTGCACAGCTGATCAGCCAGGCCGCCGTAAAAGGCTCTGTAAAGCCGGAGGTGGCTGATAAATTCTCTGCACAGGGGAACATGGGAAATAATTGACAGTGTCAATCAATAACGTTAGGCAGTATTGCTGTTGTGCGTTCCTATAAGAAGATAAAGAATGTGCTTATTCTATTACTCTCCACTGGTTCCAATGATTTTTTAAATCAATTTGTCAATTTCCTGTTAGATAAGTTTGATTCTCTCAGATACACTTCAGTAGTTTACAAAGCTGGTACTCTCATTGGTCAAAGTTAAAAAAAAAATATTACTTTACTCATGCTCTGGAAAAGGAATTATTTTCCTCCACCTGAAATTTTCTTGCACGGTCGTGATACAGTTTGCAACGTTATACTTGTACAAATACACCAAAAAATGTCGTCCACCCTCCAAAAAAAAAAAAAAAGCATAGCAAATAAAAAAATAGGTGTATATGAAGAAGTCATGTGTATTTCAAAAGTACTATCAACTAATCCCCTACACAGTGTTAAAAATACTACAAAGAATATTTGTTAGAGTTATGGAGAAACTCAAGATTTAGGTAAGAAGTGTTTAAGATGTAGGTGTTAAACAGTTAGTGGATATTTAAATTACTGTCTGAAAAATGACATCAGTTTTATCATGTGCTGCGCTGGTTGGTTAGAAGTTATGTATTGCTATTTTAAATAATTGTAAAGATGTCCAGAGCTAATGATAAGGTTTTGTACTTAAATCAAAACAAATAAATGACTTTTTATTTAGTGTGTTTTAAAATAGATTATGATATTTATGTTTATAAGTTGTTTATGTATTGAAAATATCTTCCTAGGACACCAGTTCCTGCTGTGAAAAAATATTTATTCATTCTGGTTTAGAATATCACACTACACTGAGTTATCTGGGACCTGCAGGCACAAAGAAAGGCACCAGCAAAAGTGTATTCATTGCTCTGTAAGCCAGCAAGCTTCATTTTATGTTAACTTCTTGTACGGTGTCTGGAATTGTGAAAAAATGCCAGAAATATTCTGTACATTTCCTTATATTTAGTGAATGTAGGCCTAAAATGGCATAAGGAATTAAATTTTAAGTATTACTTACTCCAAATTAAAACAGATAAAACTTGAGTGATTATATACAGTCTGTCATTTAAAAGCCACATGTTCTTTCTTATAATTGAAGGGCAAATATTTGACACAAATCACAGTGATTTAGGTTTTACTATGCCTATTAAACGTGATATGAGTGCCCTACTAAGTCTAAAACATCAGTTCTGAAAATCTTGGGTAGGGTAAATTTTAACTAGGCATCATGTAATTGCTTATGCGCAATATATTTTAAATAGATAAGTATGATTCATCCACACTCTCCCAATCATGAATAGTCATCTTGTATTTCTCCATCCCCAAAATTGCATCAAGTGTGCACAGTATGTTTGCAATTTTCCTCCATTTCCCATTGAGTGCTATTGAGTTTGAGCTTGTCTATGCTTTAGGTTTACATTCTGGATGAAAACCAGTGTTTAGAGAGTCTTCTCATAGTACATAGCTGGAATTTCATCTTCTGAACAGTCAATCCATGTATAATACAAAAATTGAAATAAATACAGCTATCATAATATCTTGTGACAAACTAAGAGAAAGGTCATTCAGTTTATTAGTAAATACATCCTGAGGCAAAGCTAAAGTTAATATAGAAGTAATAACTGATTTCAGCCCCTGTTGATGTCTGACCAAGGTAGTTAAAAGGGCAGATGGTATGAATGTCAATTTTCACATCATCATCTTCTAGACTAGATAGCATGTAATTATAGGCAGCTGAGCACAAGTGTGCAATTACAAGCGGTGGAAGCTGCAGATACTTCTTATCTGTTTATTTGGAAATGTTCACTTTTTTCATGATTTTATTCTTCATGCCGAAAGCTACCTGCAGTGTTAAGTTCTGGAGGAAAAAACATTATATACTTTCAAGTTTTTATGTTATTATGGAAGGTTTTGCTTAGATTTTTTAAAAATTCATCTGACAATTGTTGGTGTCAAAAGCACAGAGAAATTTCCTTTTCTTCTTGTACCACACAGTACTAGAAAAAACAGCTTGGGTCTGATGATAAAAATAATTTAGGAAAAGTTCAGGCAGAGGCCGTTCAACGTGTACTTTAAAATGTAAACTTTCATCTGGAGATGCATTTGAAAAACATTAGGAAATCAGGGAACTCTTAGGAGTCAGACATTTAATGGAGTCTTGTTGTTCATTTGTTTTCCCTCAGATAACTGTCATCGATCAAGTCCACACAGTGTGGGAGAAGCCTATTCTTTTCTGCTAAAGCCTGTGAAAGCTGCTGAGAACAACCTGCTGCCAGAAGTACATGGGAGGTAAATAAAGTGGAGTTAGACTTGGAGAACAGCACTTCTTAAAAGCAGGCTGCAAGCATCCGCCGAAGTCGCTCTTCCATGTGAGGAATTGTTACAGTTGCCATGGGAATACAAAGCGAAATATAAAGTGATTGTGACTAATAAGGAAGGAGGTGATCCAGGAGGCAGCAAATGAAGATGGTATCAGCTATGAAGCTGTTAAACAGAAATCTGTGTCAGTGGATCTCAAACTTTCTCCCTGCCTGCTACAGGTGTTGCATGCTGCAAGACGTTTCCAGCATCTCAGGCAGGGGGAAGTCACGGGAAAACAACATTGCTTTGTGCTGCCTGCTGACTCTGATGCCTCTTGAGGTCTTTTGGGCAACCTCCCTGAGGTCAGTCCAGACACCACAAGAAACATGGAGCAGTCCTGGATTAAGTGAGATTTTAGAATATGGGTTCGTATTTGCAGAGTGCTAGCAATTGGAAAACATCGAGAACTTGCTTAGCTATACAAAACAGAGAAAACGTGCCTGTATTACGGGTATTGCCTGATGAACTTCTGGCTCGATAAAGCAAACTTCTGTTTTGCATCTCTTTCTCTTCCCACAATGTTCTCTAAATCCTGTGTTTGGTAGGTTTTATTTTTTTCTCCACTACTTGGAACATGAAGGACCTTGCATGTCTAACTGGAATGGTCTGCTTTTGAAGATCAGAGGCACTTTTTCTTCTCCAGACATCAGGAGTGAGCAATTACTCCCTGCAGTTCTCTCACTTCAGATTCCTTCTGCACTACAAACTGAAATAAAATGAAAAAGAGGACAAAGAAAACCTCTCTGTATTTTAGCAAACACTGTGACAGAAATGAAATTTCTGATTTTAACTTTGTACTTTATTTGCATAATAGGACCTTTAGTCCCAAATGTAATACTATCCTTATTCCTTACAGTGCAATTACTTCTTACAGTCATTGAAGACTTGTCTCCTTTGTCCAAAGGTACACTGGCCTTTGAGATGCCTTCAGCTATCCAGGATATCTGCAGAAGACTGGAATATATGATACAATCGACAGGAGACCTGCATCCTTCTTGGCAGCAGGAGATCAGCTGGGATACCCCAGGGTATCCTCAAGTGGCTCTGGATGCTCGTAGTTGTGCAGGCAGCTGAACTGAGTCCTCCTCTCCACAGAGTATAATGGCAGCTTAATCATCTAGCTCTTATGCAGTTAGGCAAATTTTACCCCGTAATGCTCAGCCAGGTATAAAACAAATCTCCAAGCCTTTGCAATCACCTGAATTCACTACATACTAGCAAAAGAGCCAGAGGAAAAAAATCAGCTGGACTTGCTTGAGCAAGGATTTCAAGATTTAGCCCTAAATGCTTAGTTGTCTCATTTTTCACAGTAGAAAGGTAGGTAAGAACGGTCATTCATTTTTTCCGTCTGATCAAGTTGTACAAATAATCTTCTGATAAAAGTCACAATCACTTCTTGACAGATTTAATAATGCCTGCTGATGTGCAAGTTAAATGTAATTTAAAAATTTACACATAAAGATAGAGCTAACATTCATATTTTACCAATGCTATCCACTCTTTTAAATACTTTAAACCATACCAAATGACTCTGGTCATATGTCCATTATTTCAGAAAACAAAATCTAGTAATGAAATTACTCTTTCCAAAAGGTAACAGAGCAGATTTTGTTGCTGAAATGTTTCATTCTTTGCAGTCTTTATTTATTCTCTAGTAATGCATGCCATTGCATTGAATATAATCTATTCTGTTGTAAAATTAATAGCTTACTTTATTCTTTCTTTCTGGCTGTAAAACTAATGTCTTACTTTCTTCTGTTGGTGAGGCTTTCTTCACTGTCGCTTGAGAACACCTTCAACCCTTGATTATCTTTGTTCTGATCAAAGGAGCAACCTGGAGACTGTGTAGGCTTCCTTACAGGAGGACCACATACCTTGTTCACCTACAAGGAAAAAAAAGCCACAAGAAAAAGGAAACAACACACATAAACAAAAATCATTATGTATCTCTCAATTCAGTTTAAGTCCATTTTAATAAGATACAAAGTTCTGTGGACATTAAGCTAAGAAAAGTTTCAATTATCATACTTCTCAACACTATAGCCATAATGAATGCAGTAAACACATAATTAGTCATTTTATAGTAGGAAAAAAACCAAACAGAATTACTCCTTTTGAAGGAATAGCAGGTGTACAAGCAAGTCATTACAGGCACTTTACTGATTTTGGCTTTTTTTTTCTTCCAGGTGTATTGTTATGCAAATACAAGGTGTATTGCTATGCAAAGAGTAACAGTAACCTCAGAGAACATGATGTCTTGTGAACAGTGGCATATTTCCATTTTTTCTGTAATATACAGCAATCAGCTTTTTAATATGCATTGAACTTTGTGATTTCTTTCAGGGTTGATGAATTATTATGGTATGTTCAGCACAGTTACCCAGAGCATATAGTGAACAGTTAGCATGGTGGAAACTTGCATTACAACTTTGCAAGATGTAAATTTAATGATCCAAGATGTAAGTTTAATGATTCGGACCATAGATGTCGAAAATATCAAGGGATTTTATATGTCTGGGCTTTCTGATCTAGATGTCAATAGATATAAATTCACGTGAACTCCTTTTTTCTTCTTGTAAAATGTGATACTAAGCATTTTGTACTATAGAGGATATCAATTCATGTTTATAGCTCATTATTCTCCCTAGTCAGTGAATAAAAATAATTAGGGCCATACATATTTATTAACTAAGAGATAATGCATGCTAGGGATCACATCAGACAAGATATTAAGCAGACTGAACAGCACATATTTTGTGTAAGCTAGCACACATGCACTACTGAAAAACTAATACTATAATTTATTAAAACTTGGTTTCAACAGGTAGTCAACTTTTTTAAAAGAAAAAGGGAGAGTGGAGATCACTGTTGGCTCTAAGACAGGAATGCAATTTTTGAAGCAGAAACATATTCAAAATGCTATCATGAGAAAGAGGAAAGGGCGCATATGTTATACAGCACAGATTATTGTTTCCTGTTGCATTTTATATCCCCTAATTTAAGAACAGAGAAAGCAAATAAATCTCACTTCTTTACTTGCTTAGGCCAGTCAAAAGAAGAAAGAATCAGCATTATTACTACATATGAATAAGCGTTCACCTTATGAATTGAAAGTGAGGGTAAAGCTGAAAGTGAAAAGTCCTCTTTGGCTGCAATTCACATGTTTAAATTTAGGCATCCAAGATCTAGTCTGAACCTCTGTCAAATGAGGTGCATGAATTTACCTGCAAGATAATTGTCCCGGGACACATGGCTAATGTCCTTTAAGGGACTTAATGGCAAAGACTTTAAAACATCACTTGAAGCATTCACCTCACCATTTCTTATCAGAGGTCTCCTTGGACAGCATCTTATTAGATTTGTTCTTGTCCTCAAATTCAGTTTCAAACCTCCCTCATACTTCTTCCATTATTTCCCCCATTAGCTCTTCTTCGAAGTACATTATCCTACGCTCTCCATCAGCTTAACTGGACTCCCATTTTGCCCCCTGTAAGTCTCTACACTCTCTCTAGGCTTCACCCATCCTTGTCCGAGTCTGCTCCTTCAGCGCTGCATTTCGCTAGCCTCTGCAGCAGCCTATCCCATCAGCCAGCCTACGCCAATATAATGCAGATCTACCAGAGGAAAAAAAAAAAAGCTTTTGTCCTTTTACTAGTCTCACTTTGTTCATATTCTCATTGTGCAATACTGGGAAATTTGCATTCACTGATACATATAAAAACAAACATTAGTTTCAAATACAAAATCTTTCTTAAAAAATTAATCTTGGGTAAACTTTCTACATACAAATATCATAAAAATCTAGTCATCATCTAAAATCTCTTTTTAAGAAGTGATTGACTTTTTCCAAAAGCCATTTTTGGAAAATTCTGGAAACAGTATTAGTTAAAAGTGTTTGTGCAGCACCACATGCACCTCTGCCATTCCCACAAAGAAGTGCATGACAGTAACCCGCTGCTGAGAACTCAGGTCTGTTAGTGACAGCACCAGCTCTCACAGCTGAAAGCTAGCTCACCACTCTTCAGCAAAGTCACTTACTTCTTCAGACACAGTTTCTGCAGGATGAGCTATTTCAGCACGTACGCTGATATTGTCATCATCTCTGTTACCTTTCTCACGTCTCTGATATGTAAGCCCTTGGGACCACTGACTGACCCACTGGCTTTGTGTGGTGTTGGTTCTTTTTGTGTCTGGTACATCAAATGTGTATCACTCACCCAGCTGAACACAACCCAGTTTTCTTTTTTTAACTGTTCACCAGTGGCTGTCACTTTTATGTCACGTTTAAACCATTAACTGTATATTGATGCCAAATGTACGTTTGCCTCCCTCACTGTGCCAGTCTTCACTGTCACCCGGTTTCTTCAGTAAACTTGTGCACCCGAAAAGGTCATACAGTCTTATCTTGCCGTCAGGTGCCTGTTCCGTCTGTGAGTCAAATCATTTAGAACCAAAATGTCAGTATCTCATTTCCCAATGCAGGGCTGATGATAGTCTTAAACCTAGATAAATACATTTTCCATAATAATGCCTGCTTTTTTTGATGCATTCTTTAGGTCTCCGGGAATGACCACACAGTATAAATGCAATTCCACTTAGTTTTATTTCCTGTGTTTTCTGAAGGACTACAACTATATCCATTAGCCACGGTGTTTCTTAATTTTTAGTCTCTGGGCTGCAAAATTAAGTAAGAATTTGTTCAGTGCTATTACCACCAGTCTTGAGAGACACAGACTAGAAGCACAACTTTGAGAGAAGGGGAATGCTCTCATTACACAAATGACCATTTTGCAGCAATATCTAATCAGAATGTATTCTTACTATCTTCCAGTTTCACTGCAAGGGTATTCCCACTGACTGTTTCCACAAACTGAACATTTTTCTTGGCTTCAAACACAAATTCCTAAAAGAGAGTATAAAATGATTCTCAAAGGGAACTGAAAATACCCTGAGAAAAATGAGACTGAAAAATCACCAAAAATAATATTCAGGGCAGAATTACACGTCTCACTGAATTTCAGGAAGAATTAAAGACTGCTATAAAATTTTAAACCAGACAAGCCTCAGCAACTTACTAGGGGTTTTTTGTTGTTTGGGTTTTGGGTTTTTTTTTGTCAAATGTTCTTAAATACTCTGCAGTATATAAGGGCATAAAAGAAACCTCAGAAAATTATAAAACTCCTGATTTTCACAGTTCAGACAAACCTATTGTCATTATACTCAGCATGCTGTTATTATGCACAATTTGTATGCCACAGTATGATGACTGGGTTAATTAAAAGCTCTTGTAATAACCGTGCAGTTAAATTGCAATTAGTGCCACATATGAACTTTATGGCAGTTTGATTTTCCTTGGTGCAATTCCATAGAATGCCTACTTATGGTTACTTACAGTTTGGAAAGCCAGAGCATCATAAACCTTTACATTTGCACAGGAGTGGACAATGATGTGAGCATCATATCAATAATGGCGGGATACTGTTCTCTAAGCTCACATGCTCAATAGGAGAAATCAGTCACATTTTGGGTCGTGGGTTGTTTTTTTTTTCCCCACGATAGAAATGGTTCTTTCTGACTTCAGCATTTCTACTGAAATTATTTTACATCAAATGACTGAAGCAAACTGAATGCATAGTCCTGTGGTGCACTTTCGAACTAGATATGCCAAGTCTCAGAGATTAACTATGCCATATCTTTAGATGCTGCCACTGTGCCAGGAATCCTGAGACTCTCTGCTCCTCTTTGGGTCATAGGCTGTCGTGAAATACACTGAGAAGACGAGCATCTTCCAGTCTTGCAGTGTGTCTGTAGTCTGTTTCACTAGCTCTTACTGCTGTGCACAGAGGAAAGGGGAAGAAAACACTTCTCTGGATACAAAACCTCTTGTGCTTAGACTCAGCTCTAGCTGAGAACCAGAATCAGGAGTCTGAAAGTTGCCTTTTTTTTTTTTTTTTGTGTTTAACTGTTTCATGCTTCTTTGGGTAAGTTTAGCAAGCACTGTAAGTCTTTGATACATATATGTCCAGGATTTCCTGCAAATATTCATCTAGAAAAACAATGCATTAAAAGTTTATGAAGTTTCCTTGATTCAGATTTAATCCTTGCAAGTGGATGCATAATACTTTCCGGAAGATGGCTGTGTATCAGACAGAGGAGAAAATGAAGACCAATGCATAATACTCTTTTTTTGCACCTAATTCTGCCCGTCAGCCTCTGCACGCAGCACACGGGAGGATGTCACTGTCACCAGGCAACCCAGGGGTTTGGCACTTTCTGATCATCTAAGCAGGTGAAAATAAAGACTTCTCAAAGTAAGATTAGCTTCTCCTTTTAAATTGTAACAATCTCCCCTTGAGGTCCTGCTGCAGGAGCCAACACCTCCACACACTTAGCGCTAGGTTAACTGGTTTGTCCTCTTCCAGTTTAACCACAAGAGGGAGCACCAGCATTTCAGTAGTTACAGGCATTTAAAGCAGGCTTGTATCGTTTGCTGCCTGTAACAGTTGCTTATTTACTATCAAACTTCTGTTGCAAAGTAAAATGCATTTTGATATGCGAGAGCATGCACATGTGCGTGGAAGATTAAAGTATTCCCTACTGAGACAAAATTCAAGTTCTTGCAAACAAGGAGAGCCAAGCATTTGGTACAACAGGACGGTTTTCCTTCGGAACAGGAAAGCGATGTTAATGAGATTGTCTTTGGAAAGAGCAGAGGAGTACTACCAGTGTTTACAACACAGGAAAATCATGCAGAAATAGTGTATTATTTCCTTTGCTTTCTTTGTAAATTTTGTGTTCTTCATCTGTGACTAATTGTCTTTTTTTTCTCCACTGTAGCCTCAGGGCTCTTAGTAATACATCTTAGGCATCCAGAACTTTAAGCAAGCGCTAAAGCATCAAAAATTTATGTTTTATACATCGGTTTAATCACTTTACAGAACTTGCTAGAGAAGTCCAAAACAAGCTGAAAGGGGCAAACATTGTGAACAACAGCCTAGAGAACTACAGAGTAAAGCTGATAATTAGAAATATGCTTGCGCAAACTATTAAACACTCAATTTATAATCACCTGCAGGACAAATCTCAAATGGATTTGCCAAATAATGATATTTCAAAGCAATTTTATTCAAAATTGTAATTTGAAGCTCAGGTAATACATGAAAAAGTGCATTTATAATTTTTCAAGCGAGATGCAGTGGGAAGTGGTTTCAAGCTCAAGAAATAACCAATCCAATTCAAAGCAGCCTTGTTAAATGTAATAGTTTGCCTCAGATGCAACCAGATGGTATTAAGCAAAGATAAATGCAAACTGCAGATATACAAACTGCAGACCCACCAGCAAGGCAGTAGTAGCCTCATCAAAAAAACCTGAGAGGACTACATGTTGCAAAAAAAGAAAAATCATTTTCTGTGATACATAAATAAAAGTGCAACTTGGAGAAACTGAACTAATTATTCTGCTCTGTTTGGTACTAGCACGGCATCAGTGCCATTGCTGTACACCTTTTGGGGGAAATCTACAGTCAAGATGGAGGACCAAGGATGAGACAAAAATGCTAAGAGTTTGCAAACCATTTTTTTATATCAGCAATTTTTTAATACAGTTTTGCAAAAGACTGTTGTCCAAGCTGTTGGATTCTGGGAGCCAAAGTCCACAACTTTCATGTGACTGAGACTCGTATCCTCCTCCTATTACTCCATCTACCAAAACCAGTGCTCCAGCCCAAGTTCTTGAGATTGTTCTCATATCTTGTCAGGTTTTAATTATCTCTGATTTCCTTCATAATTTTGCATGTTCTGATTGTAAAATAAAATCTAATAGCCCATTAAATAAGAGTTAATATATTTTTAATTTGTGTCTTCTGCTCTTTAATTACTGAACCCTTAAATGGTATTCTGCTGCTCCTTTCATGAGGGACTAACACTCAGCAAGTCTGGCAGTAAAAAATAGTTTCTCCTTCTGAATGGGGGTGGGAGGGAAGGAAATGATATTTTTTTTAATGGCTTAATGTCAGGGGAAATCCTAATGTTCTCAGCCAAGTTACCCTGCAGCCAGAATACAGCACTGCCAGTTCAAACTCTTCAAAGGCAGTTCAACAAAACTGCTTCTTGTGAGAGATTGCCAGCTCTCCCAATCCAAGTCTGCTTCAGTGGATGCCAAGGTGTTTCATTTATGCTCAGTGAAAACACTCTGTGGTTCTCCTCTGAAAAGCAATTATATAAAACCGGCAGTAGCCCTTTCCAAAGATCAGCTGCCTGTGTGTAGTTAGACTCATTTATCTATGCTCTCTAGTGGTTAAAATATACTTTATTGCTCCTTACTTCTGTGTGCTCTGTTAGTCTCTGTCGTAGAGGACTAACATTATGCCTTCTTGTCTGATACAGGCAGAATTGTTCGTTAAATCATATAAGTCTATCCAGGGTCACCTGTGTAAACCGAAAGAAATTTAGTAGGAATGTGACTGCCAATGAAAGTAGAAATGGGGTTCCATAACCTTTATCAGGCATGTTACTCACTTAAAATGAAAACTACTTGATAACTTACAATACATAAAAAAATTTGTGGAAGCAAAACAAGTCGGCTGCGTCAGCATATCTGCACGATGTGTTTACACTTTGAGGCAGGCTGCAATTTATGTTCCAAAATTGTGAAGAGGAGAGCAGTTTTGCAAATAAGATCTGCAACACAAGTCTGTAAGTCAATAAAATCATGCACACTTGCATTATCTCATTTATCATAAGACACTGTCAACAACTCAAGATAATTGGAGGGTCAGCTTTTCATTATCATAAAGAATCAAAAACCATCTGAAAAAAAAAAAAAAAAAAAGATGAGGGAAAAAACCCACTATCTAGTTAGTCAGCATTTCAGAGAACCTAGGTGTTTCTTCCCCATCCTAAACTACATCTTAAGAGATTAGTGGTTTTTCTTCCTGTATCTGTATCTGTATCTGTATCTGTATCTGTATCTCTATCTGTATATTAATGTTTCAGTGCCTCCTCACCTTCTTATTTGAAGCTGGCCAAACCAGTTTTCTCTGAAGATCTTTTGTGATGTACAAGACAGTCATTTATGCATACACATTAATATCTTTTCGGGCCCCAAAATAGTCTGAAAAAGTAATTTGCTTCAAAAATCTCTGGATTTGCCCTCACAAAGCTTTTCTCTTCCAGTACAAACGGTTGGTAGTGATTTAAGGGCCAACTGATATCTCAGAAGTCTGCTCAGCTCAGTAGCTCTCTGTGAACGGTTACTGTGTTTCACAATGAAAAAAGAACAGCAGAGAAAAAACCAAAACATACAGAGACTACAGAAAGGATTCTCAGTTGACTTCCTCTTTTACACTTGTTCATGCCTCTTACTTGGCTTTGGGGAAGGAGTGAGAAGCATCCTTTCTTCCCTTTCTGCAAATATGAAGGACCAGACTGCAGCATTTTTAGCCTCTTGGAGCATCTTCCTTACCTTCAGTTCAGCTCCCCAGTGGACACATTCAGACAAGCCTACCGTGATGCCAAAGGAGAGTTAGACAACTAGTGCGTCATCTAAAACCAAAACATGATGGCAACTGAGACTGCTTACTCCATATTTTTCAGACCATGGAGTCCCTATGCAGTCAATGGAAAGGGGAAGGCCGTTTTGGACCTGTGCGTTTTGCCCAAATTTTGCCTAACCTTCTGTTAAAAAAGAAAAAAAAAGGGAGGTATATTAAAGATCATATGCTTTCCTGAATAAACAGATCTCGATCTTAAGAAGGAAGTGCAGCAAACAGAAAGATTTAACCAAAGATTGAAGTAATTTCAAATTGTGAAGTGGATTTGCACTAAACATATTAAATAGGAATGCATAATACTTGCCATGATATGTTCTCACATTATTTACTTGGCAGTCTATACTGAACATAGCTTATGCAAACCTGCACTACTCAGCATTGCTTGCCAAAGCCATGTCTGTGTGTTGATAAGTGCAGTGGGTTGACCTTGGCTGGCTGCCAGACCCCCACCCAGACGCTCCCTCACACCATCTCCTCAATAGGACAGGAGGAGAAAATAAAGTAGAAAAGTTCATGGGTCGAGATGAAGACAAGGAGGTCACTCACCAGTTACTGTCATGGGCAAAACAGCCTCCACTTGGGGAAGATCAATTTAATTTATTTCCAACTAAAAATAGAGTAAGACGGTGAGAAACAAAGATAAAAGTAAAACCACCTTACCCCTTGCCTGCCCCTCCCTTTATCCCAGGCACAACGTCAACTTCTCTGACTCCCCTCAGCCCCCCAGGTATTGCAGGAGGTATGGGGAATAGGGGTTGTGATCATAGAATCATAGAATCATTATGGTTGGAAAGACCTTTAAGATCATCAAGTTCAACTGTTAACCTAGCACTGCCATGTCCACCACTAAACCATGTCCCTAAGCACCACATCTACACGACTCAACCACTTCCCTGGGTAGCCTGTTGTGATGCTTGACAACCCTTTTGATGAAGNCTCTTCCCCAAGCCTGTAGTGTTGCATGGGGCTGTTGTGACCCAAGTGCAGGACCGGGCACTGAGCCTTGTTGAACTTTATACAGTTGGCCTCGGCCCATCGATCCAGTCTGTCCAGATCCCTCTGTAGACTCTTCTTACCCTCAAGCAGATCATCACTCCCTCCCAACTTGGTGTTGCCTACAAACTTAGTGAGGGTGCACTCCATCCCCTCGTCCAGATCATTGATAAAGGTATTAATCAGAATATATGGTCAGTCCATAACACTTCGTTTCTGCTGCTCCTTCCTTCTCACACTTTTCCTCTGCTCCAGCATGGGGTCTTCCACGGGCTGCAGTGTGGATATCTGCTCTATGGTCTACTGCATGAGCTGCAAGGAAATCTCTGCTCTGGCGCCTGGAGCACCTCCTCCCCCTCCTTCTTCTCTGGCCTTGATGTCTGAGGGGACGCTTCTCTCACTTTTTTTCCTCACTTCTCCCTGACATGCATAATTTTTGCACTTTCTTAAATACATTTTCCCTGAGGTGTCATCACCTCGGCTGGGGGCTGAGCCGTGCCCTGCGGTGGGCGGGTTGGATCCGGCTGGAACCGGCTGTGTCCGGCACCTCTCCTCACAGAGGCCCCTGCAGGCCCCGCTGCTGCTGGTGCCTGGGCACCTGCACCCCGTATGACAAGTAACTCCACTGTAGGAGTTGTTGGGGAGGAACCTAGGCAATTTGGCAAATGAGTTGTAAAAAAGCACTTTTCAAAAAAGTGTGAGACATGAACTTGACACTGGATTTGAACCTCTTCTCACCAAAGCCAGGAAATATGTCTTCTGTCATTTCCATAAATGAAAGGAAAATTGACTAAAAAGAAGAGGAATTGGAATTTATGTATCCTGGAACAGGTACCAAAAGCTGTGCCACCATATACTCAAATGCTGAGAAGCTGAGGAATGTAGCAATTGATCTTATTTATACAGACATGGTTTCATGGCTTTGTGTTCTGCTATTATATTTAAGAAGTTCTTGACAGAAAGGAGTGTTTCCAGTGTTCGCCACGCATCTGCCAGTGTATTATAAACTTTAAAATAAAGACACTAACAGAATATTAGCAAATGTATGTCCTGCAATGTGCAGGACAAATGCAATCAATTTCATTTTTTCTTTCCAATTTGCACTTGAGAAGTAATGCCTTGAAAAATTAAAGGAGCAAATAATACACTAACATATATTTTTCCAAAATGTGTGCATATCTATGGATGTATGATTGCCTCTGCTAATATTCTGTGCATGATTTGATGCCTTTTTTCTACACATTAAAAGCAAGCAGATTTACTGCACTGGAAAAGGACACTGATTTTGAGCAGAATTCTGCAGCACCAGGGATTCCAGCACACAAAGGATACTCTGGGATGTGATTACCACTATTTTTATGTTAAATATTGTAGCAGAGATTTTCTTGTTATTTGGAAAACACCGATTTTAGTTACAAAATCTGTAAAATAGCATGGGCATTTATAGTGGTAGTATATAGTGTGTGGTGCAGAGGACAAGTCTACAGAAATAAAGGTAATACTTCAGATCTCAGTCAGTGCAAGCTACTGAAATATATAGCAAGGACTGATCAAACCAGAAAAGACGGGAAGAGTTGTCAAACCACTAGGTATGTTTAGGTAGGAAGAAAGCCTACTATTTAATGAAAACAAGTTTTCATTAGTTACAAACAAGCCATAAACACTTGCTTTGTTGATTTTTGCTTTGTTTTCAAAGTTCTCCATTCTCTTTTCCAATGAATGAAGCCCAGTTTAGCCTCAGAAGAAAACCTTTTGACAGCTGTAAGGGGTGGAAACAATGGGGAAGTGAAATATAACACTAGAGGAATTTGAATTAGATAGAGGTCATGACTGCAGTACACTTACTCCATGCTACATTAAAAAAAATGACTGATGTATAAAAATATGCCATACTTTATTATACAAGCACCACAGTTTTTCACAGCTACAGCTGGATGAGTATCTGTGAATAAAGAGAAATGGAAGGTGATGGTGTTCAACTGTGTGTTAGGTTACATGTCAAACCTTCCTTTAGAGCACAATGATATTAGAACACAGACATGTATGAGGACTTAAAATCAAATTACTGTTCAACAGTTTCCACAAATCAGTTTATATTGATCTTGTGAAGTAATTTAAATTTGTCAATTTATCAAGTAATTTAAATTCAGCAAAGTAATGATGACAAAGACATGTGCCAAAACTTTCAGGCAGAACTCCACAATTTTATTCCAAAGTCTGTTTTGCTGAAAATTACATATTTAATTTTTTACTTTTTTAAAAAAAAGTATGAAAGAACTATATGGCATGTTGCTCACTTGGGGTTTTTCTTTTACAAATTGGTAATGGCAGTACACACTTGCTGAAAGTTAAAGGAGTACAAAGCCAAGTTCAGTTAGATAGTTTGGTGATGAGAACAATATAATTATTATCCCACAACATCAAATCTAGCTTGTATCTGTGCAGTCTCTAAACCAAGGCTCATTTTCCCTCCACAGTTCATCATCAATACCTCCACTTCTCTTGAGAACAAAAGTACCTATTGTTAGAATCATAGAATCATAGAACGTCCTGAGTTGGAAGGGACCCATAAGGATCATCGAGTCCAACTCCTGGCTCCACACAGGACCAGCTGAATGAGAGTATATGACTGAGAGCGTGTTGATATGTAGCTTTGCAAAAAACTCCTTTGAGAACCATCTCTGTTGGCCTCAATTTTTATCATCCTGTGCTCGGGAATTTCATGCAGGCTTTGAGATTGTATAAGGAGCAATTAATTCACTTTTGCTTTGACCAAAGATCTATGAAATAGACAATGTGTACTGTCATACAGTGTCATACAGTGTACATACATACTTACATACTTACCTATAGACTGAGTGGTTTGGCTGTTTGATGCTACAAGTAAGGGCACTGTTAATCATCCTTGTCTCCTTACTGCTTTCCTGACTGCTAGCGGCAAGAGGACTAAAGTTTGGGAGGAGCTAGCGGAGCTATGTCAGCTGTCCGTACTGGGGCCATTCTACTGCACCGAACTCTGCACGCAGCACTGACAGTGCTTCCCTTTTCTGCCCATGCCAAGTGCCCCTGCAGCCCTGTGTTAAACAGGGCTCTCCTATGAAGGGAGCGCGATTGATCCTCCAAGGTAATCACAGCAATTGTGATAAAGGAGCAGGACCAGGTGTAGAAGCACGAAAGACAGAGAAGTCTGGGATTTGAATACAGCAAGTTGTACCTGCCCTCAAGTTGCTTTTCTTTTGCTGCAGCATTGGAGAAGTCCCTCGGAATGACACCGTCTGCATGTCTCCATATTGTGCAAATGCTGGAAAAAGTTGCCTACACAGCAGCAGGTGGATCACAGACAAACGCAGTCAGCTATTTGGAAGAGCCAGCTAGATATTTGTCTAACCTTACCTATTTCCAATCAGATAAAGTATGCCTAAAATGTCTGCAATAGAGAAATTTACTGTGCAATTTAAATATAAACAATATGGATAATAAACCAAAGCAGTCATAACCTATTATTATCATGCTGTGTAGACAGCTTAATTTATAAAATAATAAGTGATTAAATTATTCTATAACAATTGTCAGTTTTACTCTATTATAGACAGTAAATTAGGCTGTGAAACTATGTTTTCACATAATTAATTCTTACATGTACAGCTTTTCTTTCTTTTTAACTAGGGTTTTGATTTTTTCAGTCTATGCCATTTTATAAAAGCATATAGAATAGAATAGAATCAACTATTTCCGATCATCAGCTACAACGATCATCTAGTCTAACTGCCTGACCACTTCAGGGATGACCAAAAGTTAAAGCATGTTGTTAAGGGCATTGTCCAAATGCCTCTTAAATACTGACAGGTTTGAGGCATCGACCACCTCTCTAGGAAGCCTGTTCCAGAGTTTGACTACCCTCTCGGTAAATAAATGCTTCCTCATGTCCAGTCTGAACCTCCTCATTTGTAAAATATTAATATTTATTTTAAAAAATAACAAAATCTTCAATGCATCACTTCCAAGTGGTATATTTCTTATTTCATTTTAGGTTAAAGTAATGAGAAAATGAATGTACATTATTTCCTTTTAATAGTTTCAAAATCAAAAAGTAGGAGTCATGTGAATAATGGTAAGACTATGAAGCAAGAAAATAAAATCCAAAGAAGTTAAATTAAGGTTAAAGCCCTTACCTACTTTGCTAAAGAGTAAGAAGCACTAATAGTCCTCAAAATCAAAGAATGAAGAAAGGTTCCTCCACTAATGAGGCAAAATAAGATAAGCTAATGTTAAAATAACCACTTGAATTTGAATTCATCTCATAATGAATCTGTATCTCTTCTGTGTATATACTGTTGGGTGCACTGAAACACAAAGAAACAACATCAGAAGACATTCAAATGATGTTGTTTAGACAGACTTAATTATTTTAGGCAAAATGTTTCTTATTTTCCTTCTTTATTTTCCTGAGTTTTCAGTTTTAATGGAAATGTTTAAATTTTTTTCTTCCATTCTTCTGTTTTCCTGAATTCTTATTAGACGGATAACTTACAAGTTTTTTCAAGCAAAATCAGGAGCGGACATTATAAATAATGCTTGGAAGTACAGCCTAATTAATTAATTTCCCTTACAGAAAAATACTGTAATTGTATCTCTGATAGTTATCAAATTAACTATCAGATTAACGTTATACTGTGTATTTTTATATGCATATAGAATAGAGATAGAAGTCCATTTCAGGTGTGCTGAGTACAGCTCTTTGTGACAGCTACAACTTCATTTTTAAGTGATGAATTTCAGATCTCTTTCTTGACCTGATTTATCTAAAAGGGTTGTAAGTAGTCTAATATTAAAATTTCCTGAAAAAAGTTACAAAAATTAATTATTTTTAATATAAAGTCAAATACTTTGTGAACTTGCTTCACATGATTGACTAATGCACTCTAAACAAGCAACCAAAATGCAGTAGCTATGAAGCAGTTGGCATAAACAGTTGTATTTATAGGCATATAATCATGTAAGCAAATAGATTAGATCTTAGATCCTAAGGAAGTGGGTTCACAGGATAGCTACTTCAGAGGATGCTCATCTTTTGCATCTCTTTAAGAGCCTTGACCTGTAAAGCTCTGAAAGTTACCAAATTTCCAGACAGAGCACTTCCCACAATTAGTAATGCTGTTAATCTGGTCTTTTGGTGACAATCAAGCTTACTCCTTCCCAAAAATAAAAACTGCAGTTATACAATGGCTTGCAGGTGTACATTTTGTATATATTTGGGACTATTAAAAGATTTTTTTCATCACTTTCTTTCCATTCTTTTTTTAATCTAAAAAATGAATTGATTTAGTGCACTTCTACAGCAATTCATTTTCTGGAATGGCATGGAGTAAGGCTGTGTGATTTTTCACTAGAGAGATCCCAATAAAAAGTACCTACATAAAACAGATCCTAGAAGGAATAGAAAAACCCACAAATATTCTATTTATAATGTTTGTTAATATGTCTCTTCATGGGAATACTGAATTTTAAAAATCACTGTATTACAGCAGTTCTGACTGTTTGAGTGTTTATAGCTAATCATTTCAAACAAAAATAATCAATAAGGAAATAAAGCTCTAAATACAGACTACTAAATTCTTCTTCCTGCTAGCATTCTATGACACAAGAAAGATCTTGCTTTTTTCTAGTAATAACGACAGATTAAGAAAAGAGCAAGACAGAAGTCTCTTTTAATACAATATAATTATGCATATTTTTTAGAAGACACATAACTTAGATCTTCAGGATTTGACTAAGACCAGTGGAAAGGACTTGAGATCTTCCACAAGTTTGACATCTTTATTACCTCCAACTATTTGGTATTACCTCCAATTAGTCCAGTGAAACTCCACAATGGTTAGAATACAGTGAAGACATAGTGATTTTGAAAATCCCATTCCAAATTTCTGTAGGCTTACATTACATACAAAAATACATAGAAGAATTTTACCAGACCTATAGCACAAATTCCTCACTTCCAAAATTAGGAAATACCAGAATTTGTCTGTGTGATTTTCATAGAATCATAGAA
>VXBL01009114.1:101997-117335 GCA_013400195.1 Aramus guarauna | reverse complement strand
CCCACGCTGGAGCAGTTCGTGAAGACCTGCAGCCCATGGGAAGGACTCACGTTGGAGAAGTTTGGGAAGGACTGTCTCCCGTGACTGGAGCAGGGGAACGATGAGAGATGTCCTCCCCCTGAGGATGAAGAAGCGGCAGAAACAACGTATGATCAACTGACCACAACCCCCATTCCCCATCCCCCTGTGCTGCTGAGAGGGGAGGAGGTTTGAAGCCAGGAATGAAGCTGAGCCCAGGAAGATGGGAGGGGTGGGGGGAGGTGTTTTAAGATTTGATTTTATTCCTCATTCCTCTGCTCTGTTTTGCCTGGTAATAAATTAGATTAATTTTCTCTCTAAGTTCAGTCTGTTTTGGCCATGGCAATAATAAGTGCTGTCCTTATCTGGATCCACAAGCGTTTTGTTACACTCTTTCTCCCCTGTCTAGTGAAGGAGGGCAGTGATAGAGCGGCTCTGGTGGGCACCTGGCCCCCAGCCAGGGTCAACCCACCACACTGTCTCAAATGCATAGAACAAGAAATATTTTATTTTTGGTGAAAAGGAAAAAAGTATGACACAAAATCTTTGCTTAGCTGGACGACAGAGAAGAATGTCACTAGGGAGGTGAGAGCACAGTCAGAACTGTAGCTAAAATGGCACCTTTTCATTCAGTTCACAAGAGGAAGAACTGGTTGCATAGCTGTATGCCAGCCTGAAAAGGCCTTTCTGATTCTTCCCTTAAAGCACAGGAAGGTAAGTCTGTGCCTCTGCGTAGCACCTATTGGCTACCTATAGGTGGTTTCTCACTCAGCTGTCGTTCCAGATTGAGTTCAGAGGCGTATAACTGATCATGAATTGTAAAGGGTTTATGCATCTCACATAGGCTTTCAGATTACACTGTAGGGGGTTGGTTACACTTAAAAGTAAAACCTAAAATAGTTAACGTTTTCAGACACATAAATCATTCATTAAATCTTACTATTATCTATACACCTTAAGGACCGGAAAGCTTGTCCATCGGCCCAATTCATTACTGTTTGCAAACCTCTCATCGCAGCCTAAAATAGCTATAGAAGTTAAAAAAAAGTCTTCAGTGTGGCAGATTATGCCTGTGATTTCATAATACATGTTATCACTAATTACCTTAAGAAATACATTGAAACATATAAGAAACCCTTATTTTATATGTGCTTATTAAATTTTCTTTTAGAAATCAGCACTGTTAGAAAGATTTTTAGGATATAGATTTATATTGCAATCACAGCAGGACAAACTAATGGTTAGAAAATGAATCTACTAACTAGGGCAAATGATAGGAAGAGAATTTTGAGAAACCAGTAGAAATGTTTGATACAGAAAATGGTGATTAAACAACCCTCGAAAATGAACTTTTTAATGTCCTTTTCATTAAAAAGAACTTCTGAAACTGTCCATTTCCATGCATTGTTAGTTCTCTGAAATATCACACAACTTGATACCAGAGGAAGAAATCACAATGTGTAATGGAGGCACATACAGCTGTAAACCAGTCGTAGGAGCAACATAATACATTTTAAAACCTGTTTACCAAAAAGCATCTGTTAGAGGGCAACTACCATGCAAGATTAAAAGTAGAATCTATGCAACACATTTCTCATTCCCAGTGGCAGCCCTATCCCTCATTTCCAGGCACCTGGCACACGGGGTCTGGAAGTCACTGCCCTTTGCCATCACATGACAGGCTTACCTGCCTCTCTTGGCCCCGTGTGATCCCTGGATGCCCAAGGATTGAATGGTAACCAAAGCCACATGTTCTTCTTTACTGCGGAAGTACATCAAGGCAGCTGCTCCCATAGCCCAGCAGTGTGCTGCTGTTTTGTCACATCTATATCCTATGTGATCTAAGAACGCCCTGTGGTTGCTTCATGAAGGCCCAGGAAGCCCTCATATATATCCATATATAGAGACATATAGAAAAAGAGATGCATGATATATATTTAATTATATGGAATCATTTATACTGGTTATATACAAACATAAATCTATAAATGTACATAAGTGTATACAGAAAAAGGAGTATACACTGTGCGTGCATACATTTATTTTTAAATGTAAAGTTTTAATAAATATTTCTATAAATAGTAATACAAAATAATAATATACAGTAATATATATTCAAGTTTGAATATATTACATATAAAATATTATTTAATCTGAAAGAATTAAATAAATTAAGTTTAAATGTGAATGGAAAGAAAGTAAAATGAAAAGACAGCTTGGGTTTACTACTTCAGAAGACCTGAATAACTCCTAACACTTTCTGGTGGGGAGGTGTAGAGCTTAAGGGAGGCAGCGTGCCCTGAAGAGGGTGAAGGGACATGAGCAAAGCTGAGCATGTCTGTGGGTCAAGGGATCCCTCCTGTGAGGCCACACTCCTATGAACCCCTGTGCTATGCAGAGTCCTGGAAGTCTGATCAAGAGACCTTTTTCACCCAGTCCCAAACCTCCGGGGTGACCATATAGCATCACTGGGGCAACCTTTGGGCTTTGTACTGTGCCACAGGGTACAGATATCATTGTCTATTATCATGGAAAGCCAGAACAAAAGGACAACACGTGAGGTTGCACAGGAAAATCCCCAGGGCTATCCTGAAAACAATTATATTCTTCAGAAGAAATTATGGGATGGGCCAGGGATTTGGGAAGAGAAGACTGAGGTAAGTGCCACGTGGAGATGGTGGGTGGTGGCAGGAACACCATTTGACCACAGTTGTGACTGAACTTACTGCTTGTAATACCATTATGTGGTGCGGACTTTTGCCGTACCCAGGACTTACCAAATATCTAGCTTTACCCTCACCATCAAATGCTGCAGGGAAGGTGGTGGTGGAGGCAGTCCAATACGTGGCTTAGAGAATGTGCAGCAGTGGGACTGGCCAAACTGGAAGTTCAAAACAAGGGAATATGCAGAAGGATTTGTTAATTTGGACTGGGCATTTCTGTATGAAGCTTCTGAATTGTTTGTATATAGACCAGATCAGGTTGTTTGGTTGGGGTTTTTTTGGGTGTTGGTTTTTTTTGTTTTTTTTTTTTTTCAGATTTACACCAGCAGTTTGAACCTCGTGATTATGTTGAGCTCTGTCTTGAAGCCATCAGCATGTGTGACTATCTACATTCTTCCCATGAATTTAAGCAGTGTGAAGACAGAGAATTTTTTCGACTGGATCAGCAATCTTCTACAAAGTAAAAAAGCAGATTGTTTCAATCAAACTTTCCACCTGGCAGCCTGTAAAAGCAGTTGGAGGTTGGATGTACAGAACCCTAGATCCATTCCCTATTCTGAAATTTTAGAAGTGGGGACATTTAACTGATGTAAATAACAAGGCAAATAAACTCTGCTTTGCTGGAAGTCTTAGAGCACTGATGTATCTGACAGACACAGAACTAATAAACAGTGCAAAAGAGCTGCATGAAAACTAGGGTGGTCAGTGTACAATATGACTCCATTTTCTGAGGATCTGCTTTATATTAATATATGTGCTGTAATCTTTGCTGAGCTTAAAAAAAGACTGGGGGATGATTTAGCCAAATGACAGGGTTTTGCCTGATGAACTTTATTATATTGTTAAGGCTATTTGGGGCAAGACATTTTCATGTGCTTTGTCAGATATTGTAAAATTAATTTCACAAACGTAAATACTATTGCTGTGCCTGCCTGTTGCCAGACTGTGCAGACTACCGTCTGCCATGCAGGTCTGGCGAATGTTTAGAGTGGGAGAAGGCCCTGGCAATTAAAAAAAAAAACAAATAGCTTGTCTAAGGTTTTACGTGTGACTTGCAAAGCCTATGTGGAAAAGCATGAATATAAAGGCTGGCAAAGTGGTATGTGCTATGAATAGATCTTAAATATAAACAAGCCTAAATGGTTCATGCCCACCATCAAAAATTCAGAATCAGAGAAAGTCCATACTTTCTGTGACATGGAATATATGTTTGAAGGGAACACATCTTGTGGGCTTTATTGGGCTGGTTATGGACACAAAGTTTTGGGGCTACACTTTCATAAGCATGTAACACCAATGGCTATGCTGACTGTTTTTTAGTTAGCAGGCTTTTGAAATAAAAAAAATGGATATGCAGCTAAGGATGCAAGATAATGACTTAATGTGTGTAGAAGTCCCCATCTCTGACTGTACATTTCCTAGGCTCTAAATTTTTTACCTATGAAACTAAGCAGCTTTTCCCAAGCACTGAGATTTGAGGTCTGAAAAGATTATTTCCCCATTTTTTTCAATACTGCTGAAAATCAAAACTATGCTGGACCTCATCAACAACCAGAATATTGTGGAGCATTATGCTTGGGGAAGGAAAGCAATGTTTTGCATTTCTCCGTCTAATAAGGAGAAGGTTTTTGACCTGGAAAAAGAACAAAGTTACTGCTGCTAACAGGAAGTGAAAACTTTGAGGGAGACCTGTAGACTATATGGGAATGACATTATGTTGATGATTTGCAATATATTCTATGAGAAAGAAGGTGATGAAAACATGCAGCTAGACCAGTCTATAGATCCCTTTTAGTATCCTATGCTGGTCTCTGCTTGTATGGTCGTGATCATTTCATGTTCTGTAAGCACTCCTGTCCCTCCGGATGGCTGTCACTGAGGAGGATAAAGAGATGTCTGATCTCCTCTGCTCAGTAGCTGTACTGGGTAGAGGTTCCCAGTTGTTAGTAGCAAGAAGGCTGCAAAGGCAGCCTCTGTGAGGAGAGGCCAGGGCTGCTCTGTGCTGGATGCAGACGGTTCCAGCCAGCTCCAATGGACCCACTGTAGGGAACAGCTGAGCCCCACAGACAAGATGGTATCACCTTGGGGAAAGCAAATTGAAGAAAAGGCAAAAAATTCTACATAGGCAGAGAGAGAGGAGAAAAGAGTGAGAAACAGTAAGGGAAAACATACTTAAGAAAGGTTAAATTGTCCCCAAGAGAGAGGAGGGGAGGAAAAAAATGTGAGAAACAGCCCTGCGGACACTAAGGTCAGTGAAGAAGGAGGTGGAGGAGGTGCTGTAGGCACATGAGCAGAGATTCTCCTACAGCCTGTGGAGAGACCATGGTGGAGCTGTTCTTGAAGGACTAACTCCCATGGGAGGGACTCCATGCTGGAGCAGGGGAAAAGTGTGAGGAGGAAGATGCAGCAGAAACAAACCATTATAAACTGACCACAACTCCCCATTCTCCATCCCCTTGCGCTGCTCAGCAGGGAGGATGTAGATAGGTGCCAAAAGTTTTCAACTGATTGAAAGGTGGTTTTGTCACCGCTGTACCAAATGTTACTGTGGACCACATCAGAGTATGTAAAAAGTGTGAGCTTTAACACCACATCTATGCAGGAGTGTGAATGGAGCACTATAACAAAATCAGATGGGGAGCTTGAAGGGTTTTAGAAACAAAATGCCTACGTTGCTAAACCCCAGAGATGCTCTTTTTAGTGGCAAAGCAAAAGTAGTCTGCTTATGTTAAAAAACACCCCCTGATGAAAAGATCATTCGTATAATTTTACTAGCTTCTAGTCCTTCAGCAACAAAATAAAACAATACCCTCCTGGGCACCCTGAAGTTATTACTGACAATTTGACATGTCGACAGCCTATTTTTGTACCCTAAAAGTAAATGTGTATCCACTTTATGGGCTTTTCCCCATGGTTTCTGTCAGGGTAGATGGCAAGCTATTCTTCTTGTACTGCACCTGTGCTGAAACCCTTCAGAGATTCTGTATCTACAGACATGATACATGGACACATGTAATACTGTTGAACTAAACAAGGCTCTGGAGGAGGCATACAGGGTTTGTGAAATCTATGAAGTTTTGCATTTTGAATACAGTGAAAACACTTTGGGTTTTGGACTTGGTTTGGGTGGATTTTTTTAGAAACAGAAAGTTTCAAAAAAGCCTAATATATCAATGATCACAGCTTTGATCAGGCTTTACTTTGCAGCCTGAATGTATAAAGAAAAACCCATAAACCACAAAATTGTCAAAGTGTTTTAAAATTCTCTGTGGGATTTTTTTCAGGGATTCAATATTCCCAACAGCACCATCATAATAAAAACAGACAATCTGTATGGTTACCTCTTTTATTTGGTTTACGATGCAACCTCCTGTGGATTTGTTGCTGAGAATGTGGTCTTGAGGAAGCATGACAAAGGATGCATGACCCTGGAATGCAAAAGTAATGTTTACATAGCATGTTTCACCATTGCTTGCGCATTCCTAGAGTTTTCTGATTTCATAGATGCCCTTAGAGATTGTTGCCTTTATCATGGTGTGATATTAAAGAGCTGTCAAAATGACTGGAACTCTCTGCTCAGCAACTATTTAGGCAAACTGATGAGCTAGTTGCCACTGAGTTTGTGCCATCAGGTCCCAAATCTTACAGCTAACCAGAAGCCCAGGCACAACTGCTATTTAAAACTTAAATTAATCTCTGTAAACAAAAATAACAGAGAAAAGATCACTTTAGAGGTGTTGAGGGACCTTATGTTGAATGGAAATGTTAATAGCCTCCCCTATAATTTTTGATAACGGGCATGCATTGCCCATGGTTGTACACACAACTGGAGAACACCAAACTCTTTCTTTTTTGTTTTACTTGACAAGGTTATGTGATGTTAAAAATGTTACTGGCAGCTTCTTGAACCTTCTCTTCTAAGGGGTTCAGGTTGGCTTTCCCTCTAGGACTATGATATGTGTCTCTCTTAAATCTTTTTTCTTTTTCAAAAAGCTTTTTGGGACTTTTCCTCATCCCTAGATACACCTGATCCTGAGACATTGCATTGAATATTTTCTACATACCATAGATATTAATAAATATATATGTGTGTAATTTATCTGTATATGTATAATTATGCATAATTGCACTGCCATTTTTATATATAGAAATGCTTACATGTGGCTATATATAAACATATAGATGGATGGATGAGGGCTTCTGTAGAAATGGCCAAGAAATCACTGGGCATTCTTACATCACACGGAGTATAAATGTGACAAAACGGCAGCTGTGACAAAACAGCTCACCCAATTGGGATATAGGAAGGGCTTTTCCATGGTAAACTAGGTGTGGCTTCAGCTGCCATCCAATCACTGGGTACCCTGGGATCACATGGTATATGGCTGTGTTAAAAATGGCAGCCACCAGGAGCAAAGGAAGACAAGATAAGCCTGTCATGTGACTGCAAAAGGTAAGGGAGTTCTAGGCCCAAGGGGTCATGTGACCATAAAAGTGAGGGTGATGGAGTCATTGTTATCGTGCATGAAATCTGTCCTTTACCTACTCAATGGGTATATTGGATGTCCTGTCATTCTGCACTCTAATGTGCATAAACACTACGCTCAGTCTTTGTCAGTGTTACTTCTGACAGATTAAATGCTTTTCATTCTCAATAAAAAATAAAATACAGACTATAAGGGTAAATAAATAAATAACCCCCAAAAAACAAACCTCTGCAATTTCATGTAATATTTAGTAGTGTAAGAAATAAATTAATTGCATCAGAAAAAATAACAATCGTAGATAAAATGTTTTATCAATGTCATTTACTTTTTTTTTCTTTACCAAACAGTTCACAGTATTTTGTTTTGTTGCACTGTAAAGCAGTTTTTATGTGAACAAAATGAGGAGCACTGATTTATAATTTCCATCCTACTAAATTAAGTTCCTCCAGATTATATTGAATGTGTTTGTGATATTTTGCTTCCTTTCAGGTATTTACTAAGTTAATACAAAACACTATGTGGAAGCAGTGAAGTACACTTTGAATTCTCGTTACTCCAGATCTCTGGTCTTCTTTACCAATCCAAAATATCATAGGCATTTATTTTCAGAAGTACTTATCAAATATCTAATAAGAACTAATTAAAATGTAGTTATAAAAAAATGCAATTACACTCTTTTTTAATTAAGTAGCTATTACTAATGCTTATAAGCAGAACTGATAGCACAATTATAACTCTTTTGACATTATTAGTATTCACAAGGTATTACAATCAAGTTTGTAATGTTGGCATGTCAGTTGGCATATTTACACAATTTTCATTTATGAAATGACACTTTCAATCTTATAAATGAGAAGAACTTGTACATATATAAAAAAATAATAAAACTCTAATTGACCTGTGTCCAAAATCTTTGCAATATAAAATAACCCCCCCAAACCAGTGTTATATTACTGACACATAAATTTATTAGGGTTAGTGACATTTTAAATTATTATTTTATTGCTTATAATACAAGTGAGATTAAGCAGTAGTCAAGTTAGACCCAGCTATTTGACTTATAAAGTAAATATCATGAATATGTCACATATTCCTATTTAATTGTTTTCATTTCCCAGTCATTGTTGACATTTTAAATTCATGATGAAATAATAAAATAAAATACAATAAACTAGAACTGTGTGATCCTGTGTGATACATCCCAGTGGCTTAGAAAAAACAAGCAAAGTCCCTGGAATGAGGTTATAGACATCAGCTCAAATTCTTTTACTAAAGGATGCTACGTACTCAGCTCCATTCCTACTGTTGCTTCTGTTTTCCGTACAGAAAGAACTCCAGTGTTCTTCCATAGTTACTTACAATAGTTATCATCCTCTCCCTGAAACAATATCCTTTCCAGAATTTCTTGGGTGTACCACAGCCACCATAATAATTCTATGATGGTACCCATTTTTTTGATAGACACAAACATTTCTAACTGCATAAACATTACATAATCAAGACACTGTTTTCTTACAGCTAGATGTAAATTTTGTAGAATCATAGAATCATTTAGGTTAGAGAAGATCTTTAAGATCATTGAGTCCAACCGTTAACCTAAGACTGCCAAGTCCAACCACTAAACCATGTCCCTAAGCACCACATCCATGTGTCTTTTAAATACCTCCAGGGATGGTGACACAACCACTTCCCTGTGCAGCCTGTTCCAATGATTGACAACCCTTCTGGTGAAGAATCTTTTCCTAGTATCCAATCTAAACCTCCCCTAGTGCAACTTTATAGAAAGCAAAGGCATAACATCGATTGTTAGATTTCTCATTTCACAGATAACGTTTATATCTTTTTTTCAGTTTAGTCACCAGCTTCTATCAGTCATGTTACATTTTCAGCCATCATTTATGCCTTCCTCTATAGGTTCTGTTTGGAATTATTGTCCTATAAATGTCTAAAAAGCTGTACTATTATCTGTATAATTTTTTCTGAAATTCTTCTTGTCCATGATGATTTAAAAAACCCTGACAATGGAAGACATGCAAATTCAGTCATGTTGTCTCATTGTTTTCTTGGTTTTGCACATCTGCCTGCCTGTGACCATCTGTTATCTCATGTCTTACACTTAGATTTTAAATTCTCTCAGGCTAAGAATATCTTTTTTTCTATGTGTCTGTGTCATCTAGTGTATCAAATTATTTTTCATCATTTCAAGAATCTATTATTAGTCTAAATCATATCTTAACAGTATAATTAAAACTTCACTTATAAAACAAGCTAAATTAATCTGAGTCTAAAGGAACTGCAGAAAAGTCCGGAGACCCTGCTCTGTCAAGTCTAAGTCCTTTTATCAGTAACATGAAAAATATTAATTGCTGGGCTACACTCTGAGTATGTCAAAATAATTTTGACATTTAGTCATTACCTCCTGACTAATGTGCTAAAATGGTAGATAGTCTATGTCTTGAGCTCTTTCAGAAAAGCTTTAATTTGCCTAGATTGATTCCTAACTTCTAGCATGTAGCTGAGGTATTGTCAGCAGTGCAGTTTTTCTTGATTATAATTTCAGTAGACCAGTATACGTGTGACTATGGCTAATATTGATACACAATTCTAGACTAAACTATGCCTGACTGGTAAGAAGTCTGAAAAGTGTTGGTCTATGTGTAACAGTGTAGTTATGAACATAATCATTTACTTGACATGTTAGGATGGTATTAATCTAAGGAAAAGTAAAAATCTACATCTGAACCAATCACTTAAGCTTCACTTACAATCAGTAAGAGGAACTGACATATTTAAAGTTATTCAGCTTACGAAATAAGGACATTATTTTAGTACAAGCTAAAGTGTGCTTTTGGAATGCCCATTTCTTTGAATTAACTATAAGAAGATCTTGGGATGACAACCTCACAGAAGTGTCTACATTGCAGATACCTCAGAGCAACTACACCCTAAAACCTTTTGACAGGCCCAAGGTTAGATATTGTCACCCAAACACCAGACAGCTATGTTAAATTCTTTGATTAAATCTCTCTGCCTCATACTTGCGTGTGTGAGAGTGCTCACCTCCTAAGTGATGGCACCATATGGTAGGGCACACAGTCCTTTTTTTTGTTGAAGTGACCTACATGACACAAGTATATATCTGTAGTTGGAAGGAATATTTTGCTGTTAGTTTTGTTAATATTTAGGTATGTTATTGTAAGCATTTATTAGATGAAGAACTAGATGAAGATTTTCTACTTTCCAAGTCAGGAGGCTCAAGAGCTTAGCTTCGTCTCTGCTCTTTCTGGCTCAGTGATAATGTAATGACTTCAAAATGAACGAGTATCCCACTGTCCTTCTTCCAGTGATACATTTTTTGCTCCCAGTTTGATAAAGGTCCTCTGACCATATCCCATACATTAGAAAAATAAATGTAATTTTTGTCTGTAGGAGGCTATCGATTGAAGTAGGCTTCTACCTTCTGTTAACCATCAAGACTGAAAGTCTCCTGGACGTGTTAAGAAACAGATATTTAGGTGTTTCGCTCACAACCTCACTGAAATTTATCTGCCTAAAGGTTAAGACTAGCAGCAGTACAAGCTAAGCACTCAACTTTCCTATAGAGTAACAGAGAGAAACACTTGCAGAACAAGTACCACTGTAAAGTATTAGGAATTTAAGTTGTCTGGATTGCTTTCTGCACTTTTATATATATAATAAATAGACAGTTTACAAACCTAATTTACAACAGCATTTTCCTAACTGTTAAGCATCTAAAGCTGGATAGGAAGAGTATGTAGGAATATCATAGTGAGTAACGGTTAGCATATCTGCCTCTTGTTCCATATACTAGATGATTACCTCCCACACATCACCAGAATGATAATCAGAGTAAGCAGCAAGTAACCTAGTGGTATTTGGGAGTTATAATTAATTTTAATTCTTGTTATTGTTTGGGGTTTTTTAACTAAATTGTTCTATCATATTGAAAATTTTGTCCTTATATTTTTCAGGATTTCTAGCAAAATATGCATACTTTCCTCTTTAAAAAAAAAAAGAAAAAGAAAAAGAAAAAGTTTCTGCATTTTTCACAGCAGCATCATCAATTTTTGTAACTACAGATCATATCTGTTTCAATTCTCATTTCCTTTTCTTCCTTGATTTCATTTTCTTAAAACACACCCAGTTCAGACACTGTTACTGAAATCTTTGTTGACCATTTGTGTTGGTTTTGAATATCTCAACTTCCTGTTGTGTTATCTTTGTTTTTTTTCTAAAGACGCTATTAACCTTAACTGTACTACAAAAAAGAATGCAAAACATTTAAGATAAATGAAGTATGAAACTTTGCTGAAATTTTAGAATATGCTACAGTTTTTAACAGCAGTGAATAGGCCTCTACTTTGTTGAAAAGGTTATATTTACATTTTTCTAATGTGTTTGGATATATGCATTATAAACTGCCTGCAGTCAGATATTGAATCCCATGCTAAAGCTTGATTCAGTTTTCTAAAAATAGACAATTATTATCCTAGAGCATCTTGTTTGGCCTGTGGATGCTCAGGAATGGCAAAACTCTCCGTCAAGTACCATATATCTGTCATATATAACCAGTTCTATACAGATGTCTGACATAACCTGCAGCATCTAAGATGGCTTTTGGGGACTATGTTCAAGTATTTGAATTGAGACTCCACTGTATCACAAAACATATGCATTCAAATACCAGCTTTTGTTTCCTTCTGTGTACTGGGATCATACTTAAATATCATTCATATATTTTTCATGAAGTATCACTTCTGGATAATTCTTTTGGCAGTAAAGCAGGACTGCACATATATTCCTCCAACTTGTCGCAACACTATTAAAAAGAAAAATGAAAACCACTTGCAAGTCATTAGATAACGTCTACAGGACCTGAAGGGTTCTTTTTCCTGGATTCTAGAAATGTTGTCCTTCTACTCCTTGCTGTAAAGTGGAGTTTAGCTTTTGGTTTTATGTGCCGTCAGGCACAAAGCCTAGTAGGAGATGACTTCACCACAAACAAGGAAGTAAAACTAAGCCAGTTAAAAAGTACTCTCAGATTTTGAAAAAGCAAATTGCTTTATAATTTTATTGAAAATTGTGGAAAACTTAAGTGATGTTCATCTCTGTTCATTACATTTGGGATTTGTAAAATATAAAGCAGGAAAACATAGGGGAATGAAAATAAAACCAAATTATATGCATGTGAACTGAATTTCATGCAGCTCTAGTTGTAATATTCAACTGAACACAAGATCTGAAGATTTAAAATAGAACAATATGAAAGCAGCAAACTGTAACACAGACACACGCTCTAAGTAGATGACAGAAATTAGTCTAAAGATGAAAAATAGAATTTAATCTTTGATATAGAGCAAGAACAAGACTTAAGTGAGGAAAAGTGTTTTAGAGAAACTAGCAGAAAGGCAATTTGTAAAAAGAAAATAAAATGACCTCAAGGTAAAATACTTGGATATAGTGAGCTGTTTGAGATCATAAGAGAAAAGATAACAGAAAACAGCTAAATAAATAAATAAATGTATGTATGTGGTATAATAACATGAAGTATTTAAAGAAACCCAGGAGCAAGTATTGCTGAAAGTGAGAAAATAACTGCTGAAGGGAAACAAAAATGGTTTTCCTCACAGGAGGTGAAAAATAAAAGTTTTTTCTACAATCTAAGAGAAAAACTGTATTTTAGTTTAGTTTGGGTTTGGGTTTTTTTGATACAATATAGTATTCGATGGAATCTGTCTGAAAGAAGTACTCAAGAGACTGAAAAAACTCAGTTGCCTTGAGAAACAGTATTTAATTAAAGGTCAAACACATTTCGAGAAACCTGCACAAGAGGGAGCTTTAGAGTGATTAGGATGCAATCTATAGAAACTTGACGGGTCAAACATGACACAACACAGGTTTACTTATTTGGATCTGGTCTGCGATTGAAAATGTCTACACAAGAAAATGTAAAGAATTGGAGAATATAGCAGTTTTACCTTAATATTTTAGGCATAAGTAGACAATGAAACCAACTATTAAACATTTACTGTGGTGTTCTACATGTTTCATCACATCTTTTTTTTTTTTCCAGATATGTTCCTCTTCTTCCTTTACATTAATTTTGTGTCCTAATCTACTGGCTCTGTCTTCTGTTAGTTCTTTACTCTTTGTTCCCTTTTTACTCATTCTTGATATATTCCTTCAATTCTCATGAGCTCACTGTTTCTTATTTTCATTTCTGGAGTTCAGTTCACCTATCTCCTGTAATGCTTTCCATATGGTCTGAGGTATCATCCCATTTAGGAAAATTGTTCTCTTCTTCCTTGTTTAGAACAATTGACACAGACTTTGTCCCCATTCCTTCTTGTCCCTCTCTGGAGAAGCTGCGAGAGAGAAACAACTCTCACAGTGCAGAAATAGTTATAAACTTTAGTGACTAGTATGAATTTTCTAGCAGCTTTCCAAACACAGTCATGTGGTAGGAATTATATTATCTAAATTTAGCCTTAGAAAATGTTGGTGTCTAATTTAGGTTATTCAATACAGGCTGTTAGAACTACCTGATGGTAATTTGATTCAGTCCTGAGATAACTACAGAGGTAATTTTCCTTTGAAATATATCTACCTCTTTCCATTGGCTGTAGAAACCGAGATGGCTAGCTTTGACAAAACCCCAAGCATTGAACGAACCTCAACCAGCTTCAGGCATTTGTAGAGACCTTTACATCAGAAATGATAATTTTAAATCTGCATATAATGACTAGAAAGAGACAGGGACTAACATCCAGATTTAGGCAAGAGAAATTATTCTGTGGAGCTACGGGGTCTTTCTCTGTAGGGTTAACAGGGACCCACAGCAGAAGAGAATGCCAAAGAGAGAGATGATTCAAGTCTGTGTCTGCATGATGGGTACAGGAGGAAACGTGATGTAGGTACCATAGAAAGGCTGTGCCGAAGGGACACAGCAGCAGCCTCAGACTCTTGTTGTTGGAAAAAGGGAACAGTTCACACAGACACACGTGGAACTATGGGTTTGCTATTAGTCCAGTTAATTTTTTAACTAATAGTCTAAACTGTCGGTATAGAAGAAAACTCTGTAATGATGCAGCTAAAATACTCAAATAGGCCTCAAAAATGGTCCAAAAATACTCCCTCTAGGCTTGAAGGTCGCAAATGTCATTGTCCTCAAGGACGCTTGGCTTTGGGGTGTGACCCTAACTCCCTTACCAGCATCTCACAGACCCCGCTGAGAGGAGTGGGGTGCCCACAGTGNGAGGAAACGTGATGTAGGTACCATCACGAGGAGTGATGTGCCACAGAGGAGTGGGGTGCCCACAGTAGGTGCAGCCCCCTTGGCCTGGGGTCACACTTGGAGTCTGGTGGTGTATTTCTCCCCCACCAGTTCCTTTAAGGGGGCCCACAGGGGAGGTGGAAAGTACCCTCCTTGCCCCATGACACAAAGGGCTATTGTTGCTCCAACTGACTCCAACCAGCCAAGGCCACCTTGGCCCTCTGACAGAGACCAGCCCTGCCCCGGCTGGGGTCCTGCCACCACGAGGCGGGGCAGAACAGAGCTTCATTTATTCTCAGCATGGTCTCTAGTGCTGGACTTCACTCTTGGTCCTTAGCAAGTACTTGGGCAATGATTGTAAACAGAAAATGTAATCTTTATTTTGTACCTGATGTTTTTCTAAGGGCTATGAATGAATACATGGAGATATATTCTTGTGTGTGTATTTTTCTATCAGGTCATTAATAAAATGCATGAATGAATTTGAAGCAATTTGAACAGTGTCATTTTGGGAGGGGAGCACAGGAACTAAATCTGGCATTAGTGAGTCATTTCTTTACACACCTTCAGTGGTGTGATGTAATGTAAGTAGTCCAGATTTGTATGGCAAACGTCAAATAAGAAATTAAATGTTTCTGCACCTATTAAACTCACAGAAACCTTAATTCATGGATAATGAGGTCTTGATCTTGTAATTCCTTTCTAGCTAAAGCTTCCATTGCATTCAATGGAAAATTTACCAAAGTAAATGAGAGATTAGTCCTTCAATTTTTACTTTGTTTTTAAAAACTACTAATGAAATAGCTACCAAAAAAA
>VXBL01009114.1:43863-101973 GCA_013400195.1 Aramus guarauna | reverse complement strand
AAAAAAAAAAAAAAAAAAAAAAAAAAAAAAAGTAAAAAAAAAAACCCTAAGGTTTTGGAAGCATCTGAATTTGAGAAAGCCAAGATAATTCTTTTTTCTTATGAACTGCATATTAATTTTTCTACAAATAATTATTGTATTACTGCACAATCTTTATTCATTTTAANAGCAGAGGAGGGGGGGGGGGGAGGGAAAGAAGATAAATTTGGCTTTTCATTAAGTTTCCTAGTGGTAAAATAAAATATATGATATAATACATTATAAACATAATTTATATTATAAAATATAGATAGTCACTAAGCTGGGTTTCATGTCATAAAAGTAGCCATCTATTCTAAAGTTGCAGGAATCTTTTAAATATATCATAGGGAACCATGTGCCCCATTTTGCCAGAACAGCTCTTTGATATCCTAATGCCCCAAGAACTTTTCTTGGATTACTGTAAGATTCTGGTTTTCATCCATCAAAACATATAGGTGCATTTTTTCCCCATTCCCTAAAGGGTTTTTCTTCAGTATTATCATGTAGCAAGTGTGAATTTCTTATAGCTGGAGTATGCCAGAACGGGTGACAACCCTGTGATTTGAACATAATGCTTTTATAAACCATTCTAGCCATTGAAAAATCCTTAATCTGAACCGTCCACTGTAGGTTATGGAGAGATAAAAGATTGTAGGATGAGTATTCTCTGACTTTCCTTTTCTCTGCTTTACAGTGCCTTGTACAATAATGACAAGTATCAGATGAAGGATACCTAAAAGTCATCTATACCGGATGATTTTTCTTAATTCTACTTCAGAACAAGGTTGCTGACTTTTTTCCTTTTCCTTTTCCTTTTTCCCTTTCAGCAAAATGGATCAAAGCAAATCCCTTCCCCCAAAAAAGTTCTCAGAGTATAGTATCATTTGTTTTAAAACAATGAGCACTTAATAGTGAGCTTAATTTCTGTTTGACAATATAAGCTGCATGTCTTGAAGGTTGGAAGAGTAATGATGAGGTACCATATGTTAGCAGACTAGGGAAAACCCATTCACGGGTTCTTTTCTTTATTTAAACTGCTCAGTGCCAGCAGAGCTGAGACCTGCTAATTTGGAGAAAGTCAGTCTGAAAAGATAAAGTTAATAACAAATCAAAGCATATGTGCTTGAGGTACTGCAATTACTGCATGAATAAAAGTGATGAAACTTTGGGATGATAAGAAGAAGCCAAATGAAAAATGAAAGCAGCAGCTGAAATCTTAGTACAACATGAATCTTGGTACAAAGAGAAGAGCTATAGTTGCAAAGTTGGAGTAAACTAAGAATGAGAATGATAAAGAATAAATAAAGAATGAGAAATATTACTTGACCTAAATATTTTTAAAGTGTGATGCTTACTTTAAGCTAAAAAACCATAATATTTCTAGTATAGCTTTGCATTTATAATTATGGTGGGAAGTGGTGGGATCCAGTCGAAGAATGACTGTCTGTTGTTCCAATATTACGTTGTACAAAAGATCTATTGGTGTGTTTAATACGATATCCTATACACTAACCGGTCTTGTGTTGTTTGTTGGAGATGAAACTGATGAACATTTTTTCTACAAATCTAGCTCAAGAGAAGTTTCAAAGAGAATAATATTTTTTTAACATATATATGGAAATGAAAAGAAATATAATTTTAAATATTTATTTGCTTGTTTGATTGCTTATTTTACTAATAAGTTGCACAGAAACAGCTCATCTAAATTTAGACATCTGTGATGAAAACATCTGCGTAAGCTGGGTAAGTCTTTATTGACAGTGGATGGATGGACACTTTATGACATAGTTCATGATGTTTTCAGATGTCTACTTTGGATTAGATGAACTATGTCTTTAAACTACATATTTCTCTCCATCTCTCTGTAAAGGATAGTTAGGGTGGTTGTCTCAGAACAAGGCATCTACTCTATCAATACTTCCGTATCACCCACCTTCCCCCGAGATGTAAATGTATGCAAACTCAGATCCTGCTCAATAGCAAATAAGAAAGGATTTATATTTTTTTTTCTAGTGGTCAAGCACTGTTAGAGGATCACAATACTGTTCTCTTAATGCTAGGATTCTCACACTGTTGAGAGAAGTCTTAGAAAAGAGGAATCTTTGCTGAAGCTGTAAAAGTCAACAATATAATTGAGACAATCTTTAAGAGGCTGGCCTCAGCCATGGAACAGTGCTGAAATCAAGTTATGATGGTAAAAAGATAGATCTTCAGAAGAGCACTAGTGTCCATAAGTACATTCAAAGAATTTGGGCTACATTTCTTACATCAAACTATGCAATGCCTTTAAAAGATGTTTGAAAAAAACCCTAAGGCTGCTAAAAGCAGCTTACCAATCAGAACACATGGATGAATGAGTAATTAATGGATTATTGCTACATTTATTGTAATCATGGATGAGATTGGCCTTCCCTAATGCAAGTGCCTAAGGTGTGGCATATAAATCTAAAATAAGCATGTGCTGTCAATGTGGGTGGTAGGTATGGTAATTTCTCTTCCTTGTCTGTTTTCAAACATAGGGCATTTGTTGGGTTTTGGTTTGGTTTGGTTTTTTCCCCTGCTGACCTTTTCAGAGGAAGACTGAATGTCAAACATATCCACTTCACTGATTTGAATTTGATGATTTCGCTGTCCTCATAGTTCCACACAATGGAGGGAAACATCACATGTAAGATACATTTTGTTTTATCCTGTAAGATACATTTTGTTTTATCCCAGCTTAAGCACTGTGAAAAGATCAGGTGACTCATGCTTCTCCCGCCTCCCAAATATTTTTCTCCACTGACTATAGAAGAAGACTAGTGTGACCAGCTACACTGAAAATGTCAATGTTTGGTTATTTGAATATCATGCTCAGTACTGGAAAAGCGTTAGAGTCCTAAAATTAAGTAAAATAAATCCAAGTCCTTGTTTCGGAAAAAAGTAAATTTGTTTTGATCAGCTGGCCCCACAGTTGCAGTTTCTGGAACTTTTTAAAACCTGACCTGTTTTTTTAGCATTTTTTTCAAATATTTATAGCACTGCTTAAAAGTCCCCAAAAAATAACTAAAATTTTTGAGGGAAATAACTATATTTGCACATGTGTATCTGTGTATATAATATGGTTATGTAATATAAATGTGTTTTTAAGTATATATTCAATATAGGCTTAGAGTATTAAAATTGAAGTTTCATTTCTGAGAGAGAAATATTAATTTTATTTATGTCTTTCTGTTTGTCTTAAGAAACAAAAATATTTTTAGAAATTTTTGAAATTCAGCCAGTTTAAAATGAATGTTAATAGAATATAATGATTAAGTTTGACACAAGTATAAAGCCTGAGCTAGTGGGTTTTGTTTTATACTTCCAGCGATATGAATACTTTGTTTTCTCCTATAATCCTACATAATTTTTTTTTGGTGTCTTCTACATAAAGCTTTTATGTCTGTGTTAAAGCATGCCTGTCTAGTACTATGAACGGAAAATCCTGCTTCCACCTACCAGAACTCTTAAAGTATTATTTTTCACATTTGTATATTCCGGAGTTCAGCTGTCTCTATTTCCTTTTGCACAGAAGTAATTTGAGTATAGCAGCAGACTGCTAATTGGCGGGAACCTGCAAGCTATCATTCCCTCAGGAGCACCGATGCTGGAATCAACAAGAGCTTGGCAGTTCCTTAACAGAAAATATATTTCCCTCACAAGAAGTCATCGTTGGCCAAGTCAGTCAGAGGGGCCCAACTCCACATGGAGACCTGATGCTGCAACAGCCAACAGTGCCTAAAATTTACTGAAAGAGCTCTCAGAGTCTAGTTCGCAACGTTGATATAAGCATCAAGCATTCAGAACAGCTAACGCTTGGGGCACGGTGGTGTTTAACCCAGACAACAGGACATGCCATAAACAGCTGTTTTCTTGCATTGCTCTCTAGACTTTTATCTCCTCTTGCAACTAAACGATACGTTATGCTCCTAAGTGCTTTGTTAGACCTAGACCACAGTACAAAACAGAAAAAAAATATGCTTTAGGTTAAAATGAGTAAGGCATTTTAATTTAACAGCATATAAACCCAGGATGCATTTATTAAACATGGAGGGTTCATTGTCCGTAACTAAAGAGCAAAGTTTGTACGGAAATTTCAAATAGAAATCTCTTTCTTATTTGTTATAATTCAGTTTTTTCTGTTTTTCCAACAATTTGGTTTGTTTGTATACAGCAGTATAAAAAAGGTTAAATCAGTATTTTTTAATATACTGTTATTATTCAGAATTAATTTCCAGTAAACTATCTTTCAACAAACAAAAGACTCAGATTTTGTTTAAAATATTTCTTTTCTAGTAAAGTTCTTTTTACAGATCTATACCAAAGGAGGAACCAGGCTCAGGAAAAAGGAGGAGAACCAGACCTGTGAACAAGCAGTTTTAACTGTACTGAATAACAAATTCTGTCATACATTAAATCTGTAATTCAGTTCTCAATTGAAACAACTTCTAGATTTATGACCTTGCAAAATGGGCTGAAAGGCAAAAGACAAAATAAACTAAAAAAAGAACTAGTCCTGATTAGGTAAATGCTTTGGAAAGACATTAATTTCTCCAGAAATCACTGTAATTATTCTACTAATGTAAGATAAGAAAATGCTCAAATTTTATCAGAATTCTAACTTTTTTCTTGAAATCTTTGTAAGACTTTGTGTAGTATGCCTACATTCCTAAATATATATAGAGAGTAATTTTCTAGCAGTTAGATAATGCTTTCTTCTGACTGGAGAAAATTATCTACCCAAAGTAGATAACTTCTTAACCTGGAAAAAAAAATCCTGGAAAAAAGCCTCTTTCCTTCCAATTACTTGAACTATCCTCTACTGAAGTATGTCTCAGAACCCAATCAGTTAAGTCATAGCACTTTTAAACAATGCGATCCAGAATTGTGAAGGAAATAAACTAATCAGAGAAAAAAATGAAGTGAATTTAAGTAGAAAATTGTAAGAAGTTCAATCTCATATTCTGTGAACATTTTATATTTAAGGTATTCCGCAAACAAAAAGTAGAAGTATAATTTGGCTGTTGAGTAATCTCATCCATACAATTTTCTATTTTGTCTTGACATATCCTTTAGAGATGTTTAAGTTAGAAAATAAACTCTCTTCATCCAAATGCTTTCATTAATAATTACACCCATATTATGCCATGAAGTCTGTTCTTTACTATGATGTACAATATGTGTTTCTAGGACATCGTATGTCACTCTAAGTGAAAATTCTGTATTGTATATTACAGACAAAAGACTGTTCTTAAGCTTAAATTTGTTTTTATTACATTGCTCTTCTCTGCATTAACTATGCAAGCTAAGTATTTATGTAAGGCTATTGAGTTCCTCTGAATCAATACATTCTGTATTCTATGTGCATATTTGAAAGGATAACAGATGTTGAAGAATGATAAAGGTAATACTACAACATAAATTATAAATTGGAATTTCTCTTGGTGGTAAATGGTCCCTTTGAGCTTTTACTGGGTTTGCATACATCCTTGACCAATGACCTTAACACCAGTTTATCAGTGTTCATTAACACATATAATTTAGGTCTCAGCTATATATAGCAAAAAATAAATTAGACCACATTCTGGAAGAAAGTCTGTTAGAAATATTATGGCATCAAAATTACTTGGGAGTTACATGTCTATACAGTGAGGGAAAGATGGACAATTGCTCCAGCTTTGGGCTGAACAACTTCTGATGTGTTCAGTGCTGCTTGTTTTACACTCTTCTCTTCCTATCCTTCAGTCTCTGTTGACCTTACTTCTGTCTTAAAAAGAGAAAGAGGGCAACTCTACTTCTAAACTTTCACCTGTCAGGTGTGACACACTGCATAGATGCAATAAAGAACTTAGTCGTCTGAGTTTACTGATCCTCTAGTTTAAATGTAACAAGTTATAATAAATTATCCTTCTCTCAAAATGTGTCCTTAATAACATTTTCAAGATAGAAAATGTTTTAAAACCTTGAAAATGACATCTTCTAATGTCAAATTTAATAATGCTGGTATGACTACCTTATAATCATAGAAGATAATTAAGTTAATTGTAGTACCTGAACTAATTAGTTCCAAGTTCCCTCTCTTATTATGTATAAATCTTTCAGGACATGCTTTTAAATGAAATAAAATAGACAATGCTCAGCCTAATTTCCTATATTATATACTGTGTTTTGTTGTTGTTTTTATCATATATATATATATAACCATTTAATTAAATAATGTAGTTTCCTTCCAAGGTTAGATGTGTGAACTCAATAGTCTCTGAGTCTCCTTCCTGCTCTCTGTCCTGTATTTCTAAAATATCTCTGGATAAATAAACAAAAGACGACTTCTTAAAAACAAACAAACAAAACACTAAAGGTCTGCATATTTCTGAATACATTCCATGTAAAAAGAAGTCTCTTGAAATACGTGCATGAGAAGAATTTTCATGCATCATAATTTTGCCCAAATGTGGGGGTTTCTGCATTTGTTGCTCTACACTGTTATATGTTTAGTGCGCTAGCCATATAATAAGTGGATGCCAGCAACATAGAGAGAATTAGGAAAGAAATCTCAGTCTCAAGCCTTTACATTATTATTCAGCTTACTGTTTTTCAGTCTATCTTCTGTGAAGTTACAAGGGTCTAATGTACTAGCAGAAAAAGATACAGTGGTATGGAGAAGGCAGTAGGAGATTATTTAAAGGTACCATATTCCAAACTGAAATTAGGGATTCTGTGATCAAGAAGCCTCTTAAGGATAAGAACAATCAAATAATCAACCAAAGAACAATGTGTTTAAATGCTGGAACAGAGAACATGATTAAAAATAATATTAGTAGGTTAGCTCTTGAATACTTATTAAAACTTTTTTGTGTAGACTGATAATATGATGGAAAATTCTAGGTGAATCTAAAATATAAAAAATATCTGTACCTCAAGTATCACTTAATGATATGCTTGTGGGTGTTGTCACTACAAAAATAAAACAAACTTTTTTTTCCCTATACACAATGTATATGCAGGATTGGTAAAAATTTTATTTCACTAATGAAAGAACTTTAATGTTATATTTTGATCAACTGTTCTCTGTGTCTGTTTACAGTTGCTCAGAAATTAGTGTTTCAAAAATAGAATATATCAATTCTCTGAATGCAGTTTAAGCATCAAGTTGTTTTGATAAAAAGCAAGTTGTATACCAGTTTTCACTTCTATCAAGACTCCCACATATTTGCTGGAAATAAATTAATCATGTTGTAAATGGGTTGTTACAAGTAAAACATTATCAGTAAATTACCAAAAAGTACAATTTTTTAAGAAAGAGGAAATCTTTCAAAATTTTCAAAATTGTTGAGGAGTGTAATCGGATGAAAAAATATTGCAAAGTTTATTTTCCCATTTTGCACCAAGAAAATGATTTTCTTCCTCACAAACTGCTATAGTTTGTTAGAGGAGTTTGTAGCCTCTTAGTTACAACATTTATATGGAACATCCAGACTGAAGTCACAATGCTGAAAAAAACCCAGCAAAGCAATGATGGTGCTATCAGTACAAGATTAAGCAGGAATATGACTGCCAACCCCCAACTTCCCCCAACAACAATAAATAAATAAATAGAGAAGCTTATCACAGAATAAAATACAAATCTAGGAAACAAGGAGATATATGTAACTCTACCTACATTTCTTCCCCACTCATCTTCCACGTACTGATTGGACTGCAAATTTTGGGCCTTAGAAGCCAGAAGGAATGCCCATGCTACACACAGCAGTACAAAGCGATAGAAATTGCCCTCATCCTATTGAGGTAATACATCCGCAGGGTTCTGAGGAAAACCTTTGACAAAGAGGAGGTCAGGTTCTGGCGCAGAACTGCAGACCTAGTTCTGGTTTTTTGGCTTAGCTAACTGGCTCAGACCAAATAGCATACACTCAGTCAGTATGATGTAAAGATATCACAGGTTTTGTTTATTTTGGTTCTATAGTTAAATTATTTCAGAAACAACTGAGCCTCTTTGTGTAGCACTATACTGGCATCGACATATAGTAAGTTTTAAGGCAAAAATACAGTTGCCCCCAGGAGTACAATAATCTTGATTCATATGCTACACCCATGTGATGGAGAAAGTAAAATAAAACCTATGTAGAGTCTAATAAATTGAAGACTGAAAGGCAGTTCCCAGGCACTAGAAGGCTATATTTGTCTGGTTATATTGCTGGAAAAGATCCCTAGAATATATTTAGCTTATGCCAACAAGCATTCTCCCCAACATCTGTCTAGGAACAGTTCAGGATTTAACACAGGATGGGAACTACTGTTAAAAGGGTTGTTGCCATGTGGCTATGTTCTTTTGCAGAGTAAGAGAGTTTAATAATGGGCTGTTCAGATAATTTGACCTCAGGGCTAGGAAGTGGCAGTAAGCAGTTGCCTCTAGCAAGTTTTGTTTATGATGCTTTTGCTGCCTCTTTACCCCATGCAGCTCTGCTTTTCCCCCTCCTGTTTGCCTCCTGTCTCTAAAGTTGTGTTGTTACTTTGTCATTATTCACCTGATAAGGTTCTCCCTTTTGATAGTTGAAGGGAGAACAAATGGGTACACATAGGTGATGCAGTGGAGCACCACTGTGCTACGTGCTAGCTCAAAACCTTATAGGGACAATGTGGTGCAAAAAAGGGGCACCTTTCCCAGTGTTTATTTCAATCAGAATTTCTCTCATAGGATGTCAAAGGGTCATATGGTTCACTTCATCCAGTTTCAGTGGAAAGGAGATGATACAGGAATTCATAAAGGCTGTATAATTAACGGTAAAAATCACTTCAAATATATATACTTAAAATGTCAGAGTGGCCCTGGCCGAGTGTGCTATCTGGATTTCAGTACATGATTGCTCTCCCACTTACAATACTGAATCTCCAAGGTGACAGTGTATGTGCATATGCTTGTGGGTGTATTACATTTTCCTTGCATCTAGTATGATGAAAAGCAAACAATCTGTAAAGACAAACGCTTCCTTATTTTTTCATATGTGGGAAGTGAGCAAACTGGAACATCATGTTCTCTTGCTCAGATCTATGTAAATGGAAGCTAAATGCCTTTGGAACAGCTAAGAAAATAAATGAGAAAAAGGGGGAAGGAACAAGAAGCAGAAACCACTTCTTTGGCTCTGTTTTGAATCAGTCTTGGCATTCAGAGAAGATGCTGGGGCAGCTGCTACAGGAAACCAGGCAGGAACAGTTAAACTATTGTATAAAAAGAAGAAAATGACTGCTAGCTAAAAAATGCAAAGCCGTAGCCATTGGTAATATACATGGAAATGTGCTTGGCAGTAACTGCAAAATCAGGGACAGAATGCAGATGGCTAAATGGCAGTGTCAGAGGCATCTTCTCCCACTATGCTCTCTAGGGCAAAACACATTTTTGGGATTCATGCCTTCTACCCATATTGTCCAGGGAATTCATGTTCTGAGATTTCCACTGTAGCTTCAACTGGACAGTAATGCTACCATTTATGATAAAATGTATGTAAATTACACATATAACACACAATAATAATGTGTATTTATTAAATGGATATGAAATAAGTATTATTTTTATGGTAACTGTTCAGAAGAGCTGAAGGTGATGAATTCAGGCACAGACATCTGCAATTTGTGTGCATGACTCTCAACCAAAGTGTTGTGAAGCCATTAACTAAATAAACTTTACTACATCCCCTTTTTAGATTTATCCACGCTGGAGGATATGTTGCAAATAGTAAGCACTTGCTGTAAAAGCGACCAGTTCTTAGACTCTTCTGGAAAAGATTGAAATCATACAAGTTGGTGCTTCAACGCAAATTTTAAAATTGAAGTGTGGATAAGCCCTAAATAACTCCACAAGGTATGTGAAATTCTTTCAAACAAAAAGCAAATGAATTGTCAAACAGATCCCAATTTATATAAATTAATGTATCAATTGAAACCAATTTATTATGAGAGGCAAGAAGGAAACGTCTACACTACAATCTTACAGTAAGAAAACAGATGCAATGCAAACTGCCCTAACATGCTCTGTAACTGAATAGTGCAACAGTCAGAAAAATGTAAAAGGCTGAAGACTGTAAAATCCACATTTCTTACATCACAGAAAAAGAGTAACACAAGATACAAAAAGAATTATTAGGTACACTGTGGGATTTAGGCTGAAATCAGGCATCTAAAATTCCTCTAAATCTTCCTTCAACTTTCATCTATCTTGAAAGTGCATCACAGTAGACGCTTCTGAAGGCTTATCACTGTTATTCCTTAAAATTACCTCGAGTGCTTAGGGTAGGATTCGTACCACTTGACTTGAGCTATCTGAAAATTAAGCACCTAGATTAAGTAAAAGTGTTTCCTCACATAACCAATGAAGGCCCATAGGTACTTTCAAAGCATGATTCATTCCATCTGATAATTAGAATCAGTGTTAGCCAGCAAGTACTACGTGTGGCTTCACAGGGAAGCCTTTTTTTATCGTGTGTCTGTAGTAGGTCAAAGCACCATTGCCCGCTTGGTTTCACAAAGCCCACCTGTGTGTATCATCTCCTTCATGTGATGAAGTTTATTTGTTTCAAAAATTAAAATGCTATGATGTCTTGCAAGGAGATGTAATCCAGCAACAAAATTTTCAGAAGTCTTTCTGTTCAGTTTATCACTATAAACACACACAGGCAAAACTACACATAACCATTCACATACAAGTAAATCATTCCTAGTTAGAGAGCTGCAGCAGTGATTGGGAGTCCAGTCCCAATTACCTGATTAGAAGAGGAAGCTGCATGGGCATATCAGTTGCTTCTAAGTGTTGAGAAAGCTCTGTCTAAGGTTTTGTTATTGTTCACCTTGAATCCAATTCTGAAGCCTTTGTTCACTCAAATGAACAGCTTCCTCCCACTTCCCTGCCCTTTAGGTATGATCTGAGTTACAGGACCCTTGATATATTACCCCCTTTTGCTTCTCCTTTTACGCTGATTTGTGGATTCATCACTACATCAGCTTGCCAGTTACTGATATCTTTGAGAATCACCAACCCTTTGGCTCTTCACCTCACTTGTCAACCAGTCCTTGGAAAGCTTTCACATATTTTTTTCACAATTCAGTGTTATGTTTCATCACACTTTTAGCACTTTTTTGTTCATCAACCTTTTACTCTGGCAACGATTTCTCACACAAAGGGAACGCATTCATTCCCCTAAGTTTTTGTTTGTTTGTTTTTAAGACACTTTATAACATTTTATATGATAATGGTAAACTTATTTTCTATTACATTACCAAAAGAAATGCATCACCTGGCACAAGATTATGTTTGCCCTCGTCATCTGACTACATATAAATGTATCCTCTAGATGTGTCACTCACTGCAAATTCGGCCACTTATATTTCATCCAGGTTATCAATATTTTGACTGAGAAAGGAAGGAAGCAGTGAGGTACTCAGGAAAAATAAAATAATACTTTTGATAATTTCTGTATGTGATATGTATCTTCTCATGGAAAAGAGAATATTCACAAAAATTATCTTATTATTCTATTCCATATCCCGTATCTGAATATGCCATATTTGTAGGAATTTGGGGGTTGGGTTTTCATAAGTATATAAGGTGTTGAACCTTAGTCTTTCTTTTGTTGAGGAAAGGAACAAATGAGAGAGGATAAACAAATGAGAAAATATTCTGGTGATCTTTTGATTAAGGCACAATCCTTTGGAGAAAATGCATGTTTTAATTTCTTTTTTCGGAAGACAGAGCATAGTCTGAAAACAGAAATTTATCACAGCACAGGTACAGAAGAACTAATGAGAAGGAAAGAACAAAAATTACTTGACCTTAGAAAATAGAACTATTTTCTCACTTTTTCTATCACCTTTTTTAATGATTTTCCAACAGTTCTTACATTATTTTCTCCCATGAGAATGATTGTAAGAAACTGTTTTGACATACTGTGAGCTGTACCTCTATGCTTTTACCCCGTTCTATTACCCATATTTAGTTTTTTATCTTTGGTTTTGTACTACTGTATACATATCCATAGAAACTTATATAAGATTGTCTTAACATGCTGAAAAAGTACCTTTCTTATATTTCTTCCAATCTGTAAGAAGAGGATGTTCAAATGGGCTTCATTTATTTTGCTTGTCTATTATAATTTAGCAAGGAGCGTGAAGCAGACACTGTCTATGTTTTGCTCTGGCTGGGCCCAGAGGATGGTGATCAGTGGCATAAAGTCTATTTGGAGGTTACTAACTAGTGATGTATTCCAGGGGTCAATACTGGATCCGGTCCTGTACAACGTCTTTCTTAATGATCTAGCCTCAGCATGTTTGCTGATGACACAAAACTGGGAAGAGTGGCTGACACACCAGAAGCTTGTGCTGTTATTCAGAGGAATCTCAACAGGCTGGAGAAATGGGCTCACAGGAACCTCATGAAGTTCAGCAAAAGCAATTGCAAAGTCCTGCACTGGGAGGAGAATAACTCCATGCACTAGTACACGCACTAGTACATGCTGGGCACCACCCAGCTGGAAAGAAGCTTTGAAGAAAAGGTCTTGGGCGTCCTGGTGGACACCAAGTTGAGAAGGAGCCAAGGTCTTTTCAGTGGTACCAAATGACAGAACCAGCGGCAATGGGCACAAACTGAAACACAGGAGGGCCCCTCTGGTCACCAGAAAACCCTTTTTTACTGTGAGGGTGCCCAAGGAGGTTGTAGAGTCTCCCTCCTCGGAGATACTCAAAAGCTGACAGGACATGGCCCTGGGCAACTGGATCTAAGTGACCCTACTTGAGAAAGAGATTGGACCAGATGATCTCCAGAGGTCCCTTTCAACCTCAACCATACCGTGATTCTGCAATTTTGTGAACACATAGTATAAATGTACAGGAATATGCAGTGAGTACTAGGCCTAGAGGATATGTAAATATCCAATCATGTATACACACACATATGAATAAAGAGAAACACAGATGTCTGCTTGTATTACTGAGCTGTTCTTATTTGCATTTCATGAAGGCATTTAGCTGAGAGAGTGTCTATATTAGGCATGTGAGTAATGTTAAAGACTACCTCTAGAAATCTACACCCATGTTCAATAAAAGTTTTTGAATTTTTAACAAATATTTTTATACTCAATTTTTCAATGTAAACTTTTAGAAACCTAAAAATTAATCTGAAGCTTAAATATCTTTTTGGATGTTGATAGGTATGGTGCAAACTATCTATTTGTTTAAATACATTGCTGAATCTAGGCCTTAGTTATGCTACATAGGCAATATGATAGCAAAGTTTTAAAAAACTGTTCATGTGATTAATGAAATGGATTAGTCACTTCTGTTTTGTTTTACTTGTTTACCTGCATGTTTCTATTATAATTGTTTGCTCGCTTGTTTTTATTGGGGTGCTATGGAGAAGTACTGTGAAAATAACTTTGTTGTAGCTAGTCTCTACTAAATAGACATTGTTCCTTCAGGAATAAGATTAGGTTATATGAAAAATGCTTGTTAATGTAGACTTAAGAGATCTGGAATTGTAATTCATGTATTTCATCTAGCCATTAGAGCTATTAGCCTTTGCAAATAAAATAGAGTTCACAATGTACACTTTAATATTCCTTATTCCTTGGATTGTATTATGTTAAAATATCATGCATGAAAAATCTCACATAAATATTGGTTGAACTGTATCTTGTAAACCAACAGTGTGCCTCAATAGACTGTCAGATTGTACCCCAAAATTTTACATCATTGCAGTTGTTTGTGGCTGTAAGAGGGGTGTCAGACCACACTCATCAAAACCAACAACTAATAAAAGTTTCCTTCAATACAGTTTCAGCAAAGCAATCATGTTGAATAAAATAGATTTATAAAGAATTCTAAATGTTACAAATAAGTAAAACAGTAGCTGCAATATTAAATTTCTTTCTTTTAATGGTATACAAGTTAATTGGTAATATCTCTGTTTAACAACTTGAAGTGCTAAGGAGGAATATGTGATTTTTGCCTTTGGTACTTTACTATATCTACAGGTGGCCGGTGTCAGTACTAGTCAAGAGATGCTCCTGCAGAAGTAAGAGGCAGGGAAGGGATTAAGTTAGATAAAAGATATACTTCAAATTGAAGAAGAAAATGAATGCTGGTAAAACATCAGTTCAGGGAATGGGAAAGCCCTACAGGGACATCCTACAGCTGGGAATTCAGGACAGTTGGAAGGAAAGATAATTAACATAAATATGACATTTATTTGGACTACATTTCATAGAAAAACAACAGACTCTTTAAGCTAGTCATTAATTAAAATTACACAAAAATATAACTTGAAACGTTTCTTGCTTTTTACATTATTTTAGCATTATTTTCTTGCAAAATTGTCCAACAAAGTTGCTGTCTCTTTGCTACCTTCCTTTCAAGCTCATTGACTAATGGGAATAATTTGGAAAGAAAAGAAAAAAAAAAAAAGAAAAAGATAATCTGACTGTAACTTCCATATTGAGTTATAAAAATTTAACTTTGGGATAGAGTATTTTGAACATCAGCAAGATAATTGATGTCATCAGGATTTTTTTTTTAATGTAAAGATCTTTGCAGCTCACAGAAATCTATGTTAAAAATGGCTGAAAAAATTCACTTAGGCATAAATGTTATGGATACATGCACACACACATACACACATATATGCACTTACAAATGCATGCACACATGCATACCTATATATAAAAACACAAAAGATGTGGAACTTTGACAAAAAAGTCAAATGTGAACCATGCCTGTGGCCAGCAGATGAGTACACACTGTATAATTTTCAAAATGTTAACATTGTCAAAAAAATTACAAAATTGCATGAGCTTTTGACACATACCTACTCTTTAATAAACAGTCTGTCCTTGCTACGTAAACAGATGAATATCTAAAAGCTTATCATTCAGAGTTTCTGTGTCCCTAATGTTAAACCCCATCTATTAAAAGACCTGGGAAGGTAGTACACCATCTAGATGACACCTGATTTGTGTCCCTCCCAGCAAAATCATTTGTATATGTACTGTGAAGCAATGTCAATTTGAGAGGTGGATTACACAGTTACTGACACCTTCACAAGAGTAACACTAAGGCAATCTGCAGAATGGCTAAAACAAACAGCAATCAATACCTCAGTAGTAGTTGGTATGTGCGGCTTTACACACACTGCACATATTGAGAATGGCTGATACGTCATGACCTATGTAGAAGTTATTATGATTAAAACTGGAATGGATCTTGGGAGTGATACATTTGGCAGATCAAATAACCCTTTTGCTCAGTTGGCCAAAGAATATCCTATTTGATTACTTCTGATTTAAGCAAATGATCCATTTTCTTTAGAAATGCAGAAGTGTATGGTATATAAGGTGCTAATTGTATAAATAATGTTTACTGTTCTTTGAAATACTCTAAACTACTTGAGAGAGGGCTGGTGAACATGAAACTCTTCAGGATAGGCAGGTAGGAAACTGCCTATTGGACATCTCAAATGGCGCCAGAAACTTATGCTTAATCAGTTGAATTAAGCCATGGCAATTTTCTTGACTACCTTTTCATTGACCATAACTTCAATGAATATCATGTTAGGCATTTGGCATTAGGTATTTGGCTCACATGTGGATGCCTTCATGTGTGCATGTTTGGCTGTGGGAAACTTTGCCAAAGTGTCTGTGAGCAAACAACAATCAGAAGTCTGATCAACTTCTTCAATAACTACATTCTGAATCACAATCTAAAACTGCTTTGGAAAAAGAAGCAGTACTCATGGACACAGTGGAAAAGGGAAAATATGTTTTCTTATGTGTGGCTGTGAAGAGTTATTTTAGATTTTTGTAGTCAGTGAAACAACTTTGGAAACTTTCAAACAAATTTACCCTCACAGATTGATATGCATTCAAGCTTTGCTCCTGATGTGTTCTTTACTTCCCTTAAAGGTCAACAGTAGTTGTTAAACGTCTTCATATCTGCTCATTTAGACTTCACCATATAATGCATGCATTCCATGCAGTAAATCTCAGGGTGTACTTCTCAATTCAATATTAGGAAGGGAGAGATTAAGATGTATCATAACAGACACTTATTACCATGGATATCTGCAACATCAGTTTTTGCATTAGTCTTAAGGCAGTGTCTTGGAAAATAATGCTCTCAGCTCAATGACTTGGCTGAGTTTTAATTGCCAGGGCATGTCTTAGGAAAGTATTCCAGCTTATCATCTGCAACTGCCTCATATACATGGGATTCAGCCCCAGAGCGGCATATGTATGCATACTAGCCCCACTTACGACATCTGTCGTATGTGGTAGGGCATTCATTGCGGGGTTGCCTGTGGTTCTGTCTGTACCAGATATACACAAGGTTTTCTGTGTGCAATTTCACCCGAAGGAATATGGCTTATATCAAGCTGTTTGGAAATTCTGTTGTAAATTTGTGATGTTGGTTTCTGTTTCTTTAACAGATGGTACTTGGCTGTTACACAGTTGATGTTGCATATGGCATTAGCAAAAACCTGTAATGTCTCCTGTTGCTTCTTGAAACTCTTGACTTGTCAAGCCTCTGTAATTGCTTTCTCAAGCAATTGACACATGAGTGTCAAGGTACAGACTTTCTGACATGGAATGATGTGTGATTCCATAAACTACATGACCCCATATCATCTTGTCCTGAAGTCTGCAAATGAAGGTGCCAGGATTTGCTAGAATTTAAAGCATGTGACAAAATTTTCCACTTATTCCCGCTCTGTATAAATCAATCATGTGTAAAGAAACACAAGAAAGAATTAAGGGGATTAAGAAGTGTTAGAAGGGGATAAAATAACAGAAACAAACTCACCAAGGACAGCAGCATATGATTTTTTTTAACTTTTTTTTTTTTAATCTGAGACATCTGGATGAAGAATAACTTCATGTTTTTAATCTGTGGCTCCACCAGATACAGAAAGGAGTCAAATTGCTATTCTTCTGTTTTGTGTCTGGCTTTCCTAAAATAGTTCGTTCTCAGACCTGTCATTATCAACCCTTTAAGCAAATTGTCTTGGAATGAATATCTCTGTTAAGAAGTTGTTTGTGGCCATTGGTTTCCACAGAGCTTGCTTCACAAATCTTGTTAAGATTGTACAGAGTATTTTCATGATCCCACTTTGCCACAAAATTTAGAATGATTGTATTATTTAAACAACAGCTAAGTGTGCAGCTCTGATCTGCAGTGTGCTTTTATTCATTCTCAGCAAACCAGCCATATTAAGATGAACATTTCCTGAAAAAGTAAATGAAAGCATTGCAACTTCTTAATGACCCATATATTTACACTCTAATAACAGTCTGCATAAATTGCATTACTTCACAAGCCCCAACTATTACAGCTTTGTGCAATTTCATTTCCTTTCTCATAACTGATGAGTGTACATATATTGACTAAGGAAGTCAATCAAGAGCTGATTTTCTAATAATGAATTTAACATGCAATAAAAATAGCAAATTGTAAAATAATGTAAATAAAGAATGTACATTCAGTACATGGTAATAGGAACCTACACAATGTGTAGCTTTCCAAGCAATGTATTTATCTCACTACTGAGTGGAAGAGATCTTTTCCCCCCTACTCCTTTCCCAAGAGACAGCTGATCATGCAGAAGCAGAGTAGAGAAGGTAAGTGATCCTCTCATCTTCATAGTCAATCAGCTGGGAAGAAACACAGAAGTATAACACTTTTTATTGCCATAAACCCTCCTGTAAGCTCCTCTACACCAGGGTTTAGCTCCCTGTGGATTTTAGCTTGTTCAGTCAAGACTTTTAGTAGATCTAATGAAACATGCTTAGACTGGTTTCCAGAGACTCCTGAATCAAAGATTTTATCAAAATTTATGGTCTCTGTGATAGTACTGGTAACAACTGTGAAAGACTTTGGGGAAGATGGAAGTGATGAATGAATGATTGTGCTGTTTCTTCCCAACAGAGAAATGAAAAAGACATTTGGAATTAATGTGTCTTAGATAAAGCCTACTAAAATCTGTCTGAATTTTGACTCAGAATCAATTTGGAATTAATGTGACAAAGGAGTGAACTCTACAGAGTGCCAGGTTTTTTGCAGTCCTTACTTGACATCTAAAAATCAGAAATTTCCTTCTGCAAGCTGGAAGTAGAGATTACCCTTATGGCCATAAACACAGAAGAAATGAAACAACAGGGGATACACATGAGTAAAATTTGTTGATACATTTGTTCATACATTTTACCTATACATAGAGACTGTATTCTTATCAAAATACAGTTGTCTGGTATCAGTTGAGATACCTGTCTGTTTTCCTGAAGTAAGTCCAGACAGCTGTAAGTTTCCCATATTTCCTTGTCCAACATCTACTAGCTTTTTTTGTGGAGGTATCACATATGTCATGGCATCTGAAATAATAATAATGCCTATATTTAGCATCACCTTTGTTGTCTAAATTCATATTGGATTCAACACATTCAGTTCAATTGAATTGGTAGTGTGAGATTCAATTGCTTGAATATAGGCATCCATTGACATTTCAGACAATTTAAATTTTCTGAAAGGCTGGAAGTCTTTTATTATTTAGGATAGACATGATGCTGTGTTGAGCTTTTCAAGAAATGAAGCATGAAAGGTGAAAAATGGAATCTATATGTTCTGTATGTATAAGCCATAAAAGGTGAAAATATGCCCTCCACCTCTGTTTTCAATCCAAAGTGAAAATAACTATTATAAAAATTTTATGTGAATGAACTTATTTACATCAATCTTAAGATTTTTGCCAGACTTGTAGAACATCTACTTTTAAAATTATGAATTTCTTTTAAATTGATTAATTCTGAAACTACATATGGTTTCACTGCCTAAAGTCATGTAGGCTTAATTAAACTAGAAAGTTGGAGATTAATTAATTTAGGCAATTGTGAAAGCAACTGTTTAAGGGAATTTCGTGAGAAAACATACTCTTAAGTTGGAGTTATATATGTGTTTGTGGGATATACTATGTTTCAAAACATTAAGTAATAAAATGAGGATTATTGGGACAACTTAAATAATCAGTTCAGCAACATGTGGGTATAATACAAGAAGTAAGTGGAGTTTGTGGCTCGGGACAAGGCATGTGTTACTGTATAATCTAAAATTGTTCCTATTGACTTAGAGTTCTAGGTGTAAGCCTAACCTTTGAAACCTGTTGTATCTGTAACTATGAAAAAGAGGAAATCCAGTGACTCCTTTTTATTTATCTCACATTCATTTCTTAGAAACAGCAGCACCAAAATAACAGGAGTTAAACACAAAATTAAAAAAAAAAAGTAAAGTAATAAGAACTCATACAATTCCAGTGTAACATGGAATATCTTTGGGGTTTTTTTTACATTTCATGTTTGACTGAGGATTTTTCAGTACACTAAGTATCTGCCATTTGCTTTTTATACCTATCAATGGCTAAATTCTAATACTAGATGTGCATTGACAAAGACAAAAGTATTTGGAATAAAATTAATTTGTGAATATTGATATGTGTTTCAAATAAATAGGTTTGTATCATGCACTCTCAAGTCACTGAACAGCAAATTTTGTAAACATAAAACCTTTGGAAATCATATACACATGAATTAATGTATTTTAAATATAGATCACATGATCAGGGAAAAAAAACACATTCTTGAAATTCCAGGCGAATTTTCAAAGAGAAAATGAAGTTAGGCCCATTTGTGTTGAATAAATAGTTATGTCGATCACAGAAGAAGTTATAATATATGAAAATAAGTCACTAAATGAAACACTTTGTAAGATTGAATGGAAGTGTGTGAATGAATGAATGAATGAATCAATGAATGAATGAATCAATGAATCAATGAAACTATGTAAGTTCGTACATTCATGTAATTACATGTACACAAATATTTCCATTGGATCTGAACAAAAATCTTTTCTGATTTTAGCTTCAATGTTACCTTTTTTTTTTTTCCCCCTGAAATACCTGTTTCCACACAGATAAATTAAAATATACTATTGCTTTGAATTGAAATGAGAAAATATCTTTTAATTAGCCCTCATTATTATAACTAGAACAATATTAAAGTGGAAGTTTTCCTAATATGAATTCCATAGCAGGATATAACGATAACAAACTGAGATCATGCACTCAATATTCTTCAGAGAGTCTGCAGCCTCAAGGAAGAAAACCTGTGGATCTGTGGAAATCATGACTGAGAGAAGCTGCAATTAATCACCCAGAGGAGAATTCTACGCATAGAAGACGACAAGCTCACTGCTAAAAACGTCTCGCTACAATTTCTGGTTAAACATACATAGGTCTTACTGCACCTTAGGGTAAAGCATCTTCAATGCCCACACCTACCTTCGGGTATTTGACTGAAGCCAAAAATCTCACTTGCCAACATGTAGCTGTTTAGCACCACCTTGGGCACCATGAGAAAATGGGTCCCATCCTTCTTAGGAGAAGTTGTCAAACAAACAAAATAATTGTATTCTTCTGGTTCATGCTGAAGCTGTGCTTTTACCACGTCTTTCTTGTATCTTGCTTTCCTTTTCTTCACTTATGAAGAGACAGTACACAAATTGTATCCCTGAGGAACTACTGCCTAACATAAAACTCCACTGAATAATTCAGTAACAGTTTATGGTTACCATTAGGAAATTATTATGCTTTTTTTCTCATATACATACAAACAATAAGGAAAAGAAGACATGAGTTAACTATTTGAAAAAATAAGGGCAAGCTTAAAATTTAACAGATTCATTTCCTGGTCTCCACTGTAAAAGCTCATTTTTTTCTTTGTGGACTGCAATTAGACAGGGAAGCATTGACTGGATCATGTAACACATGAAGTACCTTTAATAGAAATTCAAGTCAGTCAGGATGACCTCACTTATTGAAATCTCTTCTCCCTCACCTTGCTGATGCCTATGACATTCAACTGTCCTTTTTTTTCCTGTACGTGGTTTGCTTAGTAGTGGCACATAATGTAATTTTGGCTGGTGTTGACTGAAAAGGTACAAAACATGTGCANAAGGATACCCAGTAATTACCATTACTGGCAAAACAGACTCAACTTGGGGAAAATTAAATCAATTTATTGCCACTTAATGAGAGGACAATGAGAAATAAGAACAAATTTAAGAATCACCTCCCCTCACCCCTGCCTTCTTCCCAGGCGCAACTTCACTCCCGACTTCTCTACCTCCTTCCCACCAACCAGCACAGGTAGATGGGGAATGCAGGTTACAGTTAATTCATAACACTTTGTCTCTGCTGCTTTCTCACTCTCACACTCTTCCCCTGCTCCATCTTGGGGTCAAGGAGACAATCCTCCATGAACTTCTCCATGGACTACAGCTTTTCATGATCTGCTCCAGTGTGGGTCCTTTCCACAGGGTGCAGTCCTTCAGGAACAGTCTACTTCAGAATGGGTCCCCCACGGGGTCGCAGGTCCTGCCAGGAACCTGCTCCAGTGCAGGCTTTCCACAGGGTCACAGCTTCTTTCACATCTGCCTGCTCCAGTGTAGGGTCCTCCACAGGCTGCAGGTGGATATCTGCTCCGCCATGGACTTCCACAGGCTGCAGGGCAATCTCTGATCCAGCACCTGCAGCTCCTCCTCACCTTCCTTCTTCACTGACATAGGTGTCTGCAGAGTTGTTCTTCTCACATAGTCTTACATGTCTCTCCAGCTGCTGTTGCACAGCAGTTGTTTCCCCTTCTTAAATATGTTATCACAGAGTCACTACCAATGTCATTGATTGGCTCAGCTTTGGCCAGTGGTGTGTCCATGTTGGAGCTGGCTGGAACTGTCTTTGTCTGACATGAGGGCAATTTCTGGCATCTTCTCACAGTAGCCACCCTTACAGCCTCCCCCTCACTACCAAAATCTTGCCACATAAACACCATACAGTAAAAATAGAGTGCATCAGGCCCTGAAATCAGAAATGGAGAAAATAGTTATTTTCATATGTTTAGTCACTAATAACATTGCATTGATTTAAATTTGCAAGCTGAAATCTATTTGCCTGAATTGAGTAAGATGTGCATTAGTCATTGGTGAAATATTATTGGTATTTTAGTCTGGGTTTTTCTCAATTATATTTGCAAATGATTTATGTTTTGAATGAAAGGTTCTGCTGATGATTTCTATATGATTTTCCTGAACTTGTGACATTTGTTAATTCCTTATATTTTTTTCCTTAAAATAAACAACAAAATACCAGGTGATAGGAATTTTGCATTGACGTATTCTTGCATTATCAAGGCTAACTAACTGTCATAATAGGGTAAAAAATGGTAGACTGCAGCAGTTGCAGATCACCACAATACATTAACAGCTGCAGCTGAGAGACTAAAATTGCTATGCATGTTTTCATGTCACTTTTTTCTAAAATCACTACTCAAATATCTCAAATGCTAGCACTCCTAACAAAATGAATCCCTCACAGGTTTAAATAAATAAATATTTTATATTTTCTTAATTTTTAGGAGCTTGGGTATTACTGTGAACATGATCTTCAGAAAAAGTACCATAGTTCGGAAAGGTGAAAATAAAGCCATATTTCAGGACAGCTGCATGTCTGATGACTTCTGGAAGAATATGTATTAAGTTCACAAAAAAATCAAGAACTTCAGTCCTCAGCAAATGTCAACAGATTCTATTCAGAAAAGGTTGCTCAGAAAAAATGGAAGTATTCAAGGCCAGGTTGGATGGGGCAACCAGGTGTAGCAGAGGGTGTCCCTGCCCATGGAAGGGGATTGGAACTAGGTGATCCCTTCCAACCCAAACCATTCTATGATTCTATGACTACCTAAGCAGTATTTTTTGTCTCAAAATATGACAATGTTAATTCATTGGTTAAAGTTTCTGAATAATTCCTTCTTTCTTCTTATTTTTCTAGTAAATAACATTTTGATCAGTTCTTACAATGTACGAGTTTTCAGATTAAGAGAAGACTTATCAATATTTATATTACAAAAAACAGATACTATAATTATAATTTGTCATAACAGAGAATTTTTTGAGACTACAAGGTCATAGAAGATCATGAATTCCAGTGGCTGGCTAAACTACAGAGAAATATGCAACAGGCTTATCTCATTGCAATAGGCGTTTTGGATAAAATTCTACCTGGCATATGGTCCCAGCAATTCCCAGCTGGTGCATGGTCCATTGCACAGTCTACAGCAGCCCCTGGTGGGTTAACACTGGGCAGCAAATCAAAAAGGTGCTTCTGGCTTTCTAACAGACACTCAACTGCTGAAATTCAGTGCATGAAAAGCTGTATGAGTAAGACTTGAAAAGTTCAGTGGTAAAGAGGAAGAAGAAATAGTTGCCTGAAAAGGCACAAAAATATTCGTGCTGTCTAGCTGGGAAATTAATCTGTCCTTTACGATGAGAAAAGTAGATCAACTCTTGAAGAAGTATTAGGGGCAGCAATGAAGCTATGTACAGTGGTTTAGTGACATAAGCACTAACCTTGTCATTTGCCACAGCTTTCTCCTTAACACTTTAGCAAAGTGAATGAATGGGGGAGGGCAAGGGGGCAGAGGCGTAGGGAGCAGAGCTTAACTACAACTATTGGATAAATACTGTATTCTACTCCGCTAACACTCACGGAACTATTCTCATTACATGACATCTAAAGATTAGCTTTAAATGAAGCACTGGAGTAAAAAGGTATGGAGAAAAATCCTTTTTGCTGAAGCTCAAGATAAATGTTTAAATGTGTAAAAGGAAGACCTGCACAGAGGAAAACTGATACATCTGCTGGAGGGTCTGGAGGCAATTGAACCCATGGTTGGTTATTTGCTCATAAGAGCAAGTCTAGACATTCATATTATATAGTTTTCTCCTGTCCATCCATCCATTTGATTGACTTCTATATTCTTCCTGCACTTAATGGGTAGCAATACTGAGGCACTTTTTACCATTACAGATTATCGACACGATATGGAAGACTTAAGAAACTCCTTCAAAATGTTATGAATGTCTTTTGTAGACAAAACAGAAGTAGTAAAATCCCAAACTTGAAGTTGCTAATGGGTATGTTTGTGTTGTTCATGCCTCTCTCATTTTGAAGGAAAATGTATCTCTCTGTAAATACAGACACATGCAGTGGGATTTTTAATTGATTCTTATATGGTTTTGTGTGATGACAATAAATCTCTCACATTTGTTTCACCAGAAAAATCAAACTGAGGACTTTCATCTGAAAGAATTCCATCTTAATAGATTTCCAAAAATTTAATGGTCAAAAGGGGAAAAAGCAGTTCTTTGTGGCTACCTCAATTAAAAATTTTGTTTCACTGAAGTATAAGCATACATTCCTGGCCCACTGAAAGGAGTGGGTTTTTTCATCATCATAATTACTAAATTTGGAATATAAGATATCTATTCATCAGTGGATTTTTCCCTCTGAAAAATGCTAAGGTATCATTAAAGCTTAACAAAACTATATTTCTTGGAAAGGAAATGCAGAAGATAACTATTTGATGATCTTTATAGTTGACAAACTTTATAATGATACAAACTTTTTAATTGTACTCATTACATTTATTTCTGTTACATAAATTATTACTATCTGATAGCATTAACTTAAGTAATTGTCTGGATGTATAAGATAAAGTTAAACTGTACATTACAAGAAGGAATATTTACCATCAGATTTATCGCTATAGAACACTTCAGGTAACTGAGTATGCATGGTGTACATGACATTCTACACTAAAAATGTTTCAAATGACAGCAAAATAATAATGAAATAAAAAATACTGCACAAAATATCAACAACATTGCTTAAGAGATCCAGATGGTAATGCATGTTTTTATTGGGCACTACAGAATTCAGCATAGGAAAAGGAATTAAATTTTTCTGGGTTTTAGAATGGTTGGAGTAGCAAAGGCAAAGACTAAAGAGACTGCATTTGAATGATTCTCCAACAGAAAGTGGGTTGCTGATTGTTGTTGAATTTTTCGTTAATTTTTAAGCCATACGGACAATATGCCTCTTAATATTTTGTGTAGATTAGGTGTTGTATTTTCTGTTCAATTGAACACAGCTCTAAAGATGTTATAAAAATTAAAAAAAAGAATTAATTTGATTTCAGTGACTACTAAATATTCATAGCAATTCCTAGTCCAACTTCAGCATCTACAATTCTGTCCTTTTCTTCCATGAAGTATACAACCCATCCCCCACACCTTGCCATGCTATCTCCCTGCTTTTGTCCATCCATCTACAAGCAAGAAATATTTTTCATCTATTCAAAAATGTGAAACAAATGCTGCCTTAGCACATAAAAAAATACAGCTTTGCAAGAATTCTCCAAAGTGTGTCACTTATGATTTTAAACCCAGCGTGTGGCTGATTAGCCCACCACATTTAAACCTAACGAAGGAAATTAGAAAAAAACATGGATTATCCCTGCTCTGCCGTGACAAACAGCTGAGTAAGACAGAACTACATGAGGAACAGACTTATTCGCTTCCATATGAGTGGGTGTTAATACCAAATATTTCCAGAACTATTTTTCCCCCTCACTCCAAGCAAATATATACATAATCTGACTTATTTTAAAAGGCTTCAAAAAGTTGTATAGTTGTGTGTGAGGGATTGTTGTTATTCTTTGAAGTAAACCCACTTAATTACACACAAAATCTTTACAATGCTTATTTCACTATTGGATGTTATTGGTAGCAGCATGGTAATGTTGTGGAAGAGTAAACTTGAAATTTGAAGCCACATGAAGGCTCCACAAGCAATCTGGCACTAGCCCCCTGGCTCTGCAGGGAAAGAAAGTATTCCTCTCCTTTTGTTATCATCCATTTATAACTCCTTGTTCTGCCAGAAAACAGCTAGTTTTCTTCTAAACTATGGTCTTGGTTTTGCTCCTGATGTGAGAGCGAATCGGCATGCAGTGCACGGTGGGTTTCAGGCTGGGTGCGTTGGATGAGTTGAGCATAAGCAGTGCGTGCGACGTGCACACAGGGGGACAGGAGGTCGCTTGCAGTGGTAGCTGGAGGGTGCCAGCAGCTGTGGCACGGTATGGCATGTGTCGCTTGTGCCAGGGCCGTGCTGCACGTGCCTCCACATTGGGGCTGGGGAAGAAAGGTTTATCTCATGTGGCCGTAGGATTATTCACACCGGTTTAACTCCTGGACAACCAGAACTTTGCATAATTGATTGAATAAAATCTAGAATGCTCTGAAGTCATCACGGTTATATTCTTGACTTCAGGGTAGCTATGATTAGGCGATTAAATATCTACCATTTACTTAGCATTAAAATATATAGTGCTTTCTTGCTTAAGTGCTCAGATTCTACTGAACTGACACATCTGACTGACCAGAAAATCCACCATAATAAAGGAAGAAATTAAAGATGTGATAGGAAACCCAATTTTCTATCTCAAGTAGCTAGCTGAGACAAGATGGTGTCCTGGCTCTGGCTAGGCTAGAGTTAACGTCACCAGGAGCCAGGCCAGGTGAGCCAGGCTGGCCGGGGGCTATTCCATACCCTGTGACGCCATGCTCACCATAACAGGGGGCTGGGCGGGGAGGGGCGGGGTCAGCGGGGCTCCGGGGAGGGCTGAGCGGTCGTCGTGGGATTGGTAAATTGTTTTCTGTTATCACCCATTGTGTATCTGTTATCAGTCCTGTTACTGATTGTTTCCCTCTCCCTCGCTGTCCCAGTAAACTGTCCTTACCGCAACCCACGAGGCTTTTGCCTTTGTTTTTCCATTCTCGGGGTGAGCAAGCGGTTGTGTGGTGCTGGGCTGGGCCTAAACCACATCAGATAGGAATGCATTTCTCCTTATAGACAAGTGAAACAACCTTTTATTGCTTCAAAACAATGAACATAACTTGAGAAATTGTGTAGCTTAGTAACTAAACCTGGCCTTGATATTTGGCTGGTATTCATTTCATATAGCAGAAACATGGTCACTTGTGTTTATTGTGACCCAATTCTTGACCAAAATGAGGTAAATATATCTAAGTGTTGTCCCTTTTTATTTAAGAAACTTCACGAAATTATAATCATATTCTCTTCCTGATTAATTCCAATATACTTATTAATATACAAAATATCTCTCAGCAGAAGTTACTGAAGTATTATGAAAGTCAACTTATTTTATAACCGATATATTGCTCCTTATTTGAAATATTCTAGTTACCATGACACATATAAAGTTAATAATGAGAAAGTAACAAAGGCTACTTGGATAAGAATTTATGTCACATTTCCACTACAAATTTTATTTTGTAGAAAATAAAATTTATTTCTGCTGAGTTTCTTATGGTAGTGACTTGTGTAGCTGCAGTAAGGAATTCAATTTCTTGCTATCCCCATCCAACACGTGATTTTAAGGGTTTATTTTTATGTCAACAGGTCTTGAAAACCAATTGCTTTGTCTTGGATTTTTTTGCATTGCCTTTAGAGTCTACACATATGCCCTGAATGTAGCTTCACTGTGGGTGTATGTGACAGATTGCATTTCTAACCAATCACGTTCCCACTGGATAAAATGATACTTTTCTATATTTGAGGACTAGTTTGTAACCCTTTAAAGCATACTTAGACTTTTGATCATGTAGTTTGTTTTCTGGTAGTTTAGGTATGTCTGGCTATATTTTCAAAAAGTTTGTATAATGCCTTTTCTCTGAGTCTAGTAAATATACACAGAGTGAAATTTCTTTTTAAATCACCCTGCTGGTTTTGGACAGTTTCAAATTGCTTGTCCAGAGAAACCACTCATTCCTAGGTTATATCACTGTTAAGTTGCATTTTATAAGATGATCCTGTGTCTCCATGTTCATCTTAAAAATACTTAGATTATTTGAAAAAGTACTCATGTCTGTACTCCAGAGGTAACTGTTTGTTTTCAATAAAAGTCTTGGTCATTGAAAAAGTTATATAGAGTACTGAAGAAATCCAATCACTTAAAACCAGACACAACCATCAGTAGTATTGCTTATTATGTACTACACATTTAGAACAGCAATAGATTATATATTGTAGTTCTATTTTCACTCTTTTAAAAATACCTAATACTACTATTCTTCATTTATTTAGAAATGTGTATCATTTGCATGTAAAGAGAATTAGTACGACTTAATTGTCCATCTAAGTGAATAAATCCAGGCAGATATTTTCCAGTTTATATCTTGCAGTTCTGGGTTACAGGTACTTAATTAGAAAACAGAAAAGTGATCCAAGTGCTTTCTATAATAGTCAGGGGTAATTTACTAATCACAGCACTTTTATACATTAGTTTCTTTTTACATTTGGAAACCAAACTTCAAGACCTAAGCATGAAACAGAAAGCTGTCATACAGAATGCTTGCTGCCTGTTTATATATACACTAGTCTTCAGTATTCTTCAAATAATGCAAAAGCTAAGTACATTAGCTCTTTACAAATAGTACACGTTAATATACTGAAAAGAAAGTATTTTCTTGTATTTTTCTCATTCTATTCCATGGCAACAAATGCAATTGGCTGGAAAACTATTAGCTTCTCTCAAAAAGGATGGCCACTCTAAACCAAATAGGGTAGATGCAACTAAATTAAATTACTAACTTCAGATCATTTATCTCATTATTTTAGTTTTAATTTCTGCTCATGAACCACCTACTTTTTGGTCATGTGTTTACTATATTCTGTTTATAGCAAACACAACTTATTGCTATAGGTAGCGATATGTTATTATGATTTACATATATCATGAGTAATCAATCATAATTGATCATGTCATATGTCCTGTTCCTTGTCTGGGAATCAGGCACCTGTTAAGTAGGGACTTAATGAATGAAAACCACTGAAACAAAAATAAATAAGATGGATTTTTTTTCTCCCAAATATCTTCTTTGCATACCAGTTTTTATCTATTTAAAGAGTAATTACTGTCAGCTTTTAAATAAACAAAGAATTGTATTTCTACTTATGAAGTGGTGGGTTTATAGCCAAATGAGGCATTCAGTGCAGAAGACAAGTATTTGCAAATACATGATTTGTATTGTTTCACTATCTAAAGTATTGAGCAAATTACTGATGCTGTTTGAATGCTTATTGATTATTTTGTTGCATAAGTTATTATATTGTTTGAGTTACATTAATAATTTGTAGAAGATACCTTTTGTTAGATGACAAGTGATAGTTTCTGATGAAGATACCTTTCAGGTATTCCATATATGTCCCAAAGTTCTTAATGACATGTTAACTACATTTATATTCTCTCAACAAAAGCAGTGTGCTGGTTCTAATCTCCTGTTCTAGAATAAAATAAAACAGTTTTAAAGCCAAATCATATCAGTACCCCCTCCTTCTCTGAGTTGAGTTTGACCAGGTATCTTTGGTTCCTCTATCTCCGTGATCAATACTTGAAGAAGGTGAAAGTGTGATAGCAATGCCAATTGCAAATAACCTCAAATGATCTTTACCAACCAAGGCATCTCCAGGGTGTAAGGAGCACTGGCTGTGAACTCTTCCCACTTTTGAGAACTGATGTATCTGTTGATTAATACAACAGGAATGTTGCAGTCCTCCTGTGTTTCAGCTTTGGGTTTCTTTTACTTTAATATTGTGACCAAAAAAATGAACAGACCTGAGGAAAAAGGAAGAGAACTCACAGAAAATAATCCCTCAGCATATACCTACACTACTGTCATGGTTCACTGTTTTAGCTCATATTAGAGATCGAACTTCCTAGTCATTTATATTTTGCATGGCACTCCAACTTAATCTAGAAAATCCCAAATGACTCTCCTGGACTGTAAATTGAGCTACATTTATGAGACTGACCATACTTAAATCCTAATTACTGCTTGTGATATTAGATAATAAACATATTCTGAAACTGAAGCAGAGCAATCAATGATGACAGACATATTCTCTATTCATTAGTTTATTCTTAAATTCTTTAGATTCTGATCTGTAGAATCAAATATTGACATTTTGTTTATTTATATTTCTCCAGATCAGTTATCAATCTTTTTTTTTTCTTTTTCATTTACAGGTAGGGCTGCATAAAGTAGTTCCTATACTATTACAGAATGCAAAGTGATGCTGAAAATAACATTCTTTATTGCAGAAGAATTATATCTATAGCAAATTGCTGTTTTTTTCTACAACTGCTACACAATTCCACCCTCCCCGGCCCATCTTCCCCCCCCCTCCACCACTTGTAATGAGTAAAATAAGTATGGTTATGGAACTGCCACTATACTGCTAAATAAAATAACGAGACACTGCTGCCTAGCTTTGGTCATTAGTGGCATGAACTAGCTTTTTAGGTACAGCAGAGCATAAGGACTGTCCTTGGGATGTTGGGTCAGAAAAATATTTCGTATGGCTTAGTTTATTGTAGTGGTATGCTTGTAAAGAACACACTTTCTGCAGTCCAATTCTCATACTTTTCTGTAAGTATTCACAATTGTTTTAGCAGTGATATTAAATGAAAAATCCTTGGTTTATCTCTTCAGGATACATTTATGGACCTATTGTCCATTAATGTAGCTAATACTTCTGAAATTGCTGGTAGGGTCTAACTCTACAAACTACTGTGACAGCAAGTTCCAGAAGTTCACTACCAGCTCTTCAAAGAAGTATTTTAGAAGATGGGTATTATAACTATCTCTTGCTAGTTCCTTAGTCCTTAGTATGGTGGGATCTAGTGAATAACTGTTCAGTTTTCTCTACTACCTTTGTGATTCTGTGAATTTCCAGCCCTTCGATCTCTCAGAAAATAGATGCTTTCATTGATTGATTGATTGATATCTCATTTCTGCACTTTCTCTATCTCTACTATATATTTCTAAGGATGCAGAGCCCAGAACAATGCACACTGTTCAGGGTATGGGCGTACAGAAATTTTAACAACAAAGTGAACCCCTTATTCTTCTCGGTATCCCTCCTGATGAATGCAAATTTATTTTGGTTTTGTTGTCTGCCACTGGGCATTAACCTAATGCCAAAAAAAATGCCAGTGAAGACCCCTAAATCGCTTCTTTGCAATGTAATTTCCAGAATGAACTTTTTATCATCTGTAAAATTGGGCATAAAATTGTGTGCTCTCTTCTCCAAGTCATGTTGGATGAAATCAGTCCTGGTGGTCCTCTCTGAGTGACTCTGCTTCTATCTCTTTTCCATCTTAAAAAAAAAAAAAAAAAGAGCATTAAACTTTATCTCTTGCTTCCTGTTCCTGTTGCATGCTCTCAAAATACTGTGTCATAGCCTGAAATTGAAGGTGGATGTTGCAAAGTCTTCAAGTGTAGCACAAGGCATGATCAGGTGCTTGAGTATAGTTTGGCGGACAGCAGAGGGAGCCAAACCTGGAGGAATATCATCTACATAGCCTTTAGAGAAATGTCACGAAAATGAAATATCTAGGGCTTGTGTCAGATTTGTGTCATACTACATTACTCTATTATTACTAACAGGGAAAACTGTTTACAATGTTGAAGTTGTTCCACTGTATGAAAGTTCTTCTTCTCTCATTGTAAATTTTCATGATATTATTTAAATTCCAGATGATTCAGTATATGTGTATAGAGTCTATATGCTTCAACTATTTTGTATATCTCTCAAAGCCTAAAGCTACCATAATAAGAGTTAACATATCCACAGAAAAGTTCTGAATTGTAGTATCTTCTGAATTATGGAAAATCGATTGTATACATCCAATACAAGATCTGACATGCCTGGAGGTACAGAAGTATAGCATATGCTTCTGTTGCTATTCAGAGGGACCTCAACAATCTGGAGAGATGGGCCAACAGGAATCTCATGAAGTTCAACAAAGGGAACTGAAAAGTCCTGCCTGTGGGGAGGAATAAACCCATGTACTGATACACACTGGTGGCTAAGCAGCTGAAAAACAGCTTGGCAAAAAAGGGGGGGTCCTGATAGACAGCAAATTGAACATGACCCAGCAATGCACCCTTGCACCAAAAGCAGCCAACAACATCCCAGCTGCATTAAGGTGAGTGTTTCTAGCAGGTCAAGGGAGGTGATCTTTAACCTCTGTGTAGAACTGATGAGACATAACCTGGAGTATTGCATACAGTTCTGGATTACCTGGTACAAGAGAGACATGGACATACAGGAATGAGCATATATCCATGAAGATGATTAAATGTTTGTCATATGAGGAGAGGCTGAGAGAGTTGGGAGAGTATGGAGAAGAGAAGGCTCAGGGGAATCTTATCAACACGTATGAATATCTGATGAGAGGAGTAAAGAAGATGGAGTCAAACTCTTCTCAGAGGTATCTGGTGAAGGAACAGGAGGTAAATGGTACCAACTGAAACACAGGAAATTAATTTAAACATTAGAAAAATCTCTTTTGTAGTGTGAGAATAGTTACCCAGAGAAGTTGTGGCATCTCTGTTCCTGGAGATGTTTGAGACCTGACTGGTCACAGCCCTTAGCAACCTGCTCTAGTTGACCTTGCTCTGAGAGGGGTGGTTGCAATAAGGGTTCTCCAGAGGTCAAGTCCAGATTCAAATTTTCTGTGATTCATAGAATGTTATTTTTTAAAAAAGTAATAAGTAGTGATTTCCTGATTTGCATCACTTATTTCCTTGTCCCTGAATATCTTTTTATGTGATGGAATTTTTTTTTCAGATATTTGAGACTCATTCTTTCCATTTTTTAGTTTGTAAGTTTACCAGTAAATTAGGAATGTGCAACTTCACCTAAACTATTCACTAAGTGATATCAAACTGCCAAAATTTCATCTTTCACATTCTAGCTTTTTTGTTGTTGGTGGTTTTGTTATTGTTTTTTGGCATCATCAAAGTACTGAAAGAAGTGCTTGAGAAGTTTCTGCTGCAGTTTTGTGTGGTTATTATTTTCCTGATCCACTAAAAGTCAAGTTCAGAGGAATATGTAAGTACTTGACACCCAGCGTCTTATATCATGTTAAACATTTTTGCAACCTGTTCATTTGCAGAGAACTCAGGTAGGAGCCTGTCTGGATTTAAAATAAAATGTGTTTCTTTTTCAGCTATTTTAGAGCTCTATCAGTTCCCTGATCCATTTCACTGCATAGCCATTTGAATATGTGTGCCAGTTTAAGCTGCACTGGTGCCTTATAGCCTACACAGTTTTTAATTGATGCTTAAGCAGTGATATTTCTGTCAGATTGCTAAACCAATGGTACATTATCAGCAGAGATAGATGCAAATAAATTCTCCAGAAGGTGAGGCTTGAATGCACATTAAAAATGTATACAATATTAAGCAGCATGGGAGAAATAACAACTTGGCATCTCTGTTTAGCGTCCAACAGTGTGGATGTGTTGACCCCATCTAAGCATGCCTCATACTGTAAAAATACAAAGATCAAGAAAGAACTTCAGGAAATAATTTCACTAATATTTCTAAAGCAGTCAGACACAGTAGAGAAGAGCTTCATAGAAAACTCATAGGGAAATCAATGAATCTACCTTACAGCATGTCCTGAAGCAGTTTGCAATACAGACGGCATTGAGCCGTGCAGTGCCCAGCAGGAAGGCACAGTGTTGCATAGCTGATCGTTCTGGATGAAGGAGCAGTCCTACATGGGGAAAACTGCCTGAGCTTGTATCGTAATGCATAACCATGAGAGAGACAAATTAAGGTTATTCAAGCACTTTTAATGCTGCTTCTCTAATACTTTTTTTTTTTTTATAAAATAAATTCTTTCAAAGTGTAATACTATGCATTCGTGTTCTACCATATGTATTTTGTTACCTTTCATTGTGATAACTATGGGAAACCTTCAGCATATTTCTGCACTGTTCAGACCACAGCTTTACTAAGAGTACAAAACAAAACAAAATCAAATCTCCGTGGTAAATTAGTTACAGCCTTATGGGTTTCACAGAGCATTAATGATTCTGAAAGGATTATCATAATTTAAATCATATTAACAATTAGTAGTATCTACACTAAAAAATTAATGCTATAGCTTTAGGGTTGAACAGCTGTTGATATATTACTAAAATTACTTACTTACAAAATGTCTAAATGTAAATTACTGTTTTTCTTGTTGGTAGTGTGGGGTTTTTTAGTAAAAAGATGAAACCTAAGCAATAAAAATGCACAACTAAGGCATATGGAGGAGATTGAAACTATTATTGTTGTCTTTATCTTTTTTAGAAATGACTAGTAAGAAAATACTTTTGGTTTTAATACCCTATTCTGTATTCAGAAAAAATTCAGATTTAAAGAAATTTTGCTTAAGAGAAGTTTACGGGAAATAGCATTGACTAAAGCTATAAGGCGTAACAAAAGTTTTTAAAAAATACATACTTGTTCTTTTAGCAAATTTTAGCCTCAACATCTGATATTCTTAAACTTTTATTACTTAATTGTCACTTTATAATTTAATTACCTTATTCATTTATTATTTAATTAATCATATGGTTATGGAAAACGTAATCAATATAAGAGAGTCACATGATACAGAACTGATATTCTTTCTCAACTGAAAAAGTTTTGGTAGTTACAGATAGTCAACTTTACAGAAGTTAGTTACTACTGTTCAGAAGATAAAGATACCTTCTTCCCAAGACACAGAGGTTTTTTCTATTTTTTTTATTATTTTTTTTTTCAGAATAGAGACTAAAAAGAAATGGATTTGAGAATTTATATGCTGAGAACTAACAAAAGAAATATGACTATAGAGCTATGTAGGTTTTTTATGGTTAAGTAAGGTTTTGGTTGGTTGGTTGGTTTGGCTGGTTATTTTATTTCTTTATTTTTAGACTCTTCAGTTTCAAGTTCTGGTTTATTAAGCATTTCTTGCTATGAGACTCATTATATTTTTGCTTTAGTTAATAAACTTATTTCTGACAAACCAACCTTAATTACAATCTACTTGTTGAATAGTACTTTACCACTGCTGAAACAGAAATCAGTATAAATATATAGTTTCAGCATGGCAAATACATCATAATTAAATGCTATTATTAGTATAATGAACATAATATGAATTAATATTTAGGAGGCTCATTTACTATGTTTTCAAATAGATTTAATAGAATAGCTAGGCTTTTTTGCTATTTTTCTGATGTCTTCTATTTTGTGCATTATTGTTCAGAAAGAACAATGATCTGAAACATTTTGACTATCCTAGTACTATCTTTAAGAAATTGCATTGCTTGACCTTTTTCTCAGTAGTTTGTGATTGTGAATCTTCTAGAGGCTTGTAAATGTTATTCTTGAGGACAGTAAACAAATATCTATCCATTAGTTTGGCTCTAAAGCTTAATCTGTTGGTGCTTTTTTGGATGTTTTTTAAAATTCAAATTTGTTTGAGCAAAAAGCTGAAAGATATTGAATGCATTTGTAAAATTTTCTGAATAACAGGGATGTCAAGAACAGGCTTTTGATTTAGTTGTTCATAAATAGATTTCTAGTGCTATCTTAGGCACTGTGGGAGCCTCCTCTTGGTCCATCTTTCCTGACAGCCATTTGTGGACAAGTAAAAAGGTATCAAATGATTGCATTTCCACAGCGTACTCTCAGAACCACAGAATTGCAGAATGGTTGAGGTTGGAAGCTGTCTAGTCTAAACCTTTGCTCAAAGCAAGGCCAGGTAGAGCAAGTTGCTCAGAACTGTATTCAGTTAGGTATTGAATACCTCCAAGGATGGAAACTCTACAACATGTCTAGGCAACATGTTGCAGTCAGTATTCAACCACTCATAAAGTGTTTCTCATGTTCAGAGTAAATTTTTTGTGTCAACTTGTGCCCATTACCTCTTGTTCAGTCACTGGGCATTATGGAGAAAAATCTGGTTCCATCTTCATTCCTTCCCATCAAATGTTTACACATGCTGATAAGATCCCCCTGAGCTTTCTCTTCTCTCAGGTTCAGTTCTCTCAGATCAGTTCTCTCAGTTTCAGTTCTCTCAAGTTTTCCCCATACGTCAGATATTCCAAGCCCTTGTTTTAATCTTCAGGAACCTCCTCCAGTCACTATTAACTTTCAAAGATAGTCAAAAGAGGGTTCACAGACACATGGGTTATGCACACATGGGTGCATCATATCAGGTCCCATAGACTTGCAAACATTTGGTTTGTTCAAACGTTCCCAAACCTACTCCTCCACTGGTAGTCTCCCTCCCTTTTTCCAGACTTTTCCTTTTTCCTCTGGTCCCTGAGGCCCGGGATTCCTGAAGGCCAGGCCTTACCAGTAAAGACTGAGATGAAGAGGGCTTTTGGTACTTCAGCCTTCCCCGTGTCCTTTGTGATAGAAGGAGAAGGGAAGAATGGAAGCGTGAAGAGTTCACATCAAGCTGTCTTAAAATGCAATAGTAGGCAAGCTCCTTGACATTTCAAAGAGCTAGGTAGTCCAACTCAGATTAACTGATCTTAAACTAGAAGGTGTTTTCTTCTGGAAGATGAAAACCATATCTAACTCATAAAGCAGGGTGATGTTTACCAGAGACAAGACTGAGGTAAAGCTTTCAAGGTATGTTTGTAACTTCAACACAGAACTGCTGCACACAGAAATATACCTTACAAATACGAAGGACCTGAGATGCTGGGTCTTATGTTCTTAGTTAAAATTAGGAAGATACAGTGCTGCTTATTTTTGTGCATGCATGTGCGCACACACACACATGTTTTCTAATGGACATCTGCAGGTCATCTACTCCATAATGCTTCTCAAAGTAGGTCCAAAAAAATCATGTTTCTTAGGGCTTTGTCCATCCAGGTCTTGAAAATTCCAAGGAAAGAGGTTCCACAGCATCTCTGGATAGCCTGTTCCAGTATTTAATCACTTTCATGATGAAAAGAAAAGCAAACAAAAAAACAAAAAACACATTAGCTTGTATCTAATCAGAATTTTTCATGTTCCAAGCTGTATCCATTGCTTTCTGCCCTATTACTGTGCACATCCAAGGAGACTGACTCCTACATCTCTACACTTTCCCATTAGATACTTGAAAATCAGTTGCTATACCTTTAGTTTTACTTTTCACATGTTCCTGATGACAGTAATGACTTTCAGAGTGTCCAGACTGGCACGGTAAGATATGCAACAATGGATCACTATGGGTATGTTGGAAGAAAAAGTTGTAATTCTTTAAAGATAAAGGTGACACTAAACCAAAAGTACAAGAGAAAATGTCAATGTGTGGAATGTGTCATTCCACCCAGCAGTGGAATGGAAAATATTATTAAAATATTTTAAAATTAGAAGCATGAGGTAAGACTTGCATTTTAAGACCTTCTTTATACATGAAGATATAAAAATTAGACAACACTCCATGTTTTAAAATGCAAATCATGAACAATAGGAAGAGGCTGTGAAAATGGTCATCAATTGTCCCTGATTGGAAACTAATCACAAGACTTCCAACATGGTGCAAAATTCTGTGCTTGAGGTGGAAATACTGTGTGTGGAAACCAGGCCACCAGTCAGGACTCAGACATGGTGACAGTTGGAATGATTTTCCTATTTTCTCTGAGTCCGTGGTGCTGGTCACCGCTGGACCAAAAGATCAGGCACCTTACTTGGTGTGCATGCACATCTTTACAGAAGGTATCTATGTGCCATAAATTAGAAACTTTAAAATATAAATTGGAGGGAGAATTTACTCTTGGGTCTGATTTGAAAAGAAACCAAAACAAACCAAAAAACCCTCCAAACCACAAACCCGAAAGGGACAAGACTGTACTCCATCTGGCTGACATCACATTGAACAGATTTGGAAATTTTGTAACAGACATTGCCCCCCTTCAGCATTCTTCACCTCCTGATGCCACAGATGCCTATTGGCATGTGACACTTACAATAGGCTTTATGCCCTACTTTATGCCCTATTCTAGTAGCCAACACACACGCACATGCACACACAAAAATAAAATCAAGAAAAATGATCAGATGGTTTGAAATAAGAAACAAGAACAAAATAAGCAAAAAAACCCCAACACATTATTATCATTGTTCATTACCAAATGGCAGCATCCTGACAGTGATACTGTGGCTCTGGACAATTTTGTGAAAATGCAAAAAAAAACCCAACCCAAAACCCACCCAGTCAACCAAACACACACACACACCCCAGCCCCCCCAAAACACCAACAAACCAAAAAACCCACAACTGTGCTTTCTTAGAATGAGGGAGACTTGAAGATAGGAATTATGTCTTAGGGCCATAGGAGCACTCGTGGAGTCCAGAAATGATCCAGGGCCAAGAAGTACATAGTCTGGATACTATCAGTCTGCCCCAGGGAGTGCTATCCATGTTGGGGTAAGATATATGGAGATTACAGGCATAAGCTAGTTCATGCCACTCTCCTTCAGAGTTTAAGATCTTCCTTACCCATCCTTCATTTAACAGCACAGACAGTTTCAGCATCCTTCCTCCCAGTCAGTTATGTCATTGTCTTGTATCTACACCATTTGATACTTGGAAGAAATACTTGGCATTCATAGGCACCTGAAGTTTCTGTGCTTGGAAGAATAGAACAGACTGGTGGGATCAAAGTTTTCCAAGTCTGAGAAAATCAACAGTGCTATCTTTATCATGTCATACTTTTTCTTGACTTCTGCTTCTACAGAGACAGTTCATGCTTTGCAGTTCAGAGGTTAGAGGATAAAAGCAGCCCTGTCAATATAGATGAAGATAATTGCTCTGTAGAAGATAGTGNAGCAATGCTTGCTGAAATTAATCATCCATTAACACTCTGGGGGGAAAAAAAAAAAAAAAAAAGAAATGGAAAATGATCTCATACTAGAGAAACTATTCTCATTAGGCTTAGAAGAGCTGTTACTTAGATTCTTCTACCAAAGCTATCTTCCTGGTAAAAATGCAGATAATTTCTGTCATGAAGTGAACAGTCCTTCAAGCTGTTGCAACACCATATGAAGCTTTGCAGGAGGAAGGAATCATTTCTTATGAATGATTCAGACATTACTAAACCAAAGGACAAAACTTATGGACATGTCATTGAGGAAAATCTATGCCAGTTGCATTTCCAAGTACATTGATGTCTTTCAGAAACTGCAAGCAGAAGATTCTCAACCCTAATATCAACACAGGAACTCTTAAATGCTTCTGAGAAATACTACCTACCTTTCCATTGCATGATCAGTCAGCTGCTTTAGTATTTTAGATTGATGCTAAAAATATCACTCTGTGAGTGCTTCTACATTCTGCTACAGGTGCAATATGCTATACTTCCCCAGAATGCACAAATATAGAGGGTAAATTTACTCCACAACACTTTTTTCTTGCTTGACTTCAGCAGCTTCACACTGATATGCCCCCAAAGCATTTCTTTTATTTGCTTGCTCCTGAGCCACCTGTGGTGCGTGCATCTCCCAAGGCCACTACACTTGAGGGATGATGATATAAAAAAACCCACAATAGACTAATGGTAGATTTTACTGGCACACAGTACACAAGGTGCAGCCTCACCAGTGCCCACTACAGGAAGACAATCAATTGCCTACTCCTGCCGGCCACACTATTGCTGATACAAGCCAGGATGCTGTTGGCCTTCTTGGCACCTGGGCACACTGCTACCTCATGTTCAGCCGGCTGTCAACCAACACCTGCAGGTCCTTTTCCGCTGGGCAGCTTTCCATCCGCTCTTCCCCAAGCCTGTAGCATTGCATGGGGTTGTTGTGACCCAAGCACAGGACCCAGCACTGAGCCTTGCTGAACCTCATACAGTTGGCCTCGGCCCATCAATCCAGCCTGTCCAGATCCCCCTGTAGAGCCTTCCTACTACCAAGCAGATCAACACTCCCACCCAGCTTGGTGTCATCTGCAAACTTACTGAGGGTGCACTCAATCCTCTTGTCCAGATCATTGATAAAGTTATTAAAGACAACTGGCCTCCATTCACCACAACTCTTTGGGCCCAGCTATCCAGCCAGTTTTTTACCCAGTGAAGACTACACATGTCCAAGCCATGAGCAGCCAGTTTCTCCAGGAGCAAGCTGTGGGAAATGGCTTTACCAAAGTCCAGGTAAACAGCATCCATAGTCTCATCCATTAAGCAGGTCACCTGATCATAGAAGGAGATCAGGTTGGTTAAACAGAACCTACCTTTCATGAACCCATGCTGACCGGGCCTGGTCACTTGGTTATTCAGTATGTCCCACATGATGGTACTCAAGATGATCTGCTCCATAGCCTTCCCCAGCACTGAGGTCAGAATGACAGGCCTGTAGTTCCCTGCATCCTCCTTCTGCACCTTCTTGTAGATGGGCATCACATTTGCTAACCTCCAGACAACTGGGAGCTCCCTGGTTGGCCAGGACTGCTGATAAATGATGGCAAGTGACTTGGTGAGCACTTCCACCAGCTTCCTCAGTACCCTTGGGTGGATCCCAGCTGGCCCCATAGAATTGTGTGTGTCTAACTATTTTAGCAAGTCAGTAACGATTTCCCCTTGGATTATGGGGGCTTCATTCTGCTCCCCATCCCTGTCATCCAGCTCAGAGGGCTGGGTACCCAAAGAAAAATGATCTTAGTATTAAAGACTGAGGCAAAGAACACATTAAGTACCTCAGCCTTTTCCTCAGCCTTTGTCACTATGTTTTCCCCCTGCATCCAATAAAGGATAGAAACTCCAGATAACCTTCTGCACCTTTCTTGGTGCAAATATCCTTGGTTATTTATTACCAATTGGAGGCATCCTAACAATTGATACTGTGGCTGTGAACAATTTTGTGAAAGTACCAAAAGAAAACACAACTTTTCTGAATGAAGGAGACGTTTTCTGCAAGCTTAATTTTAATTATTTATTTTTAAAGCAGAACTCTCAATACTGTAATGAGTTGTCTAAGGATTTTCAGCAAAATAGCACTAAATGTGCATAATATTTTCATGCAGCTTTTCATATTTATTCTATTGCTAATTCAACCTTTACTTATATTTCATTCCACAGTATTCATTAGAATTAATTATTGATATGTGGGAAAAATATTCACTAAATTACTTAGAAATGAAATGTGAATTATTCTGAAGGTTTTATGTCTGTGGATGAAAGAGATATCTGCAGTAGCTGTTGTAAATTTATGCTGAAATGTCAATTTCTAGACTGAATACTTGCTAGTCATTCATTCAGTAGTTATTTTCCACCCAAAACTAATAAAGACCAAAATTAATAAAATATTTACATCACATTTTTATTAATAATTTCTGAATGCTATATTGAAGTAGTAATGATTGTAGAAACTCAATGAAGAGAAGTGTTTGTTATTGAAAGAGTTGGGGTTGTGCAGCCTGGAGAAGAGATGGCTCCGGCGACACATTATAGCAGCCTCCCAGTACCTGAAGGGGCCTACAGGAAAGATGGAGTGGGACTGTTTACAAGGGCATGGAGTGATACAATAAGGGGTAATGGCTTTGAACTGAAAGAGAGTAGATTTAGATTAGATATTAGAAAGAAATTCTTGATTGTGAGGGTGATGAGACACTGGAGTAGGTTGCCCAAAGAAGTTGTGGATGCCCCATGTCTGGAAGTGTTCGAGGTCAGGTTGGATGGGGTTTGGGGCAACCTGGTCTAGTGGAGGCTGTCCCTGCCCATGGAAGTGGGGTTGGAACTAGATGATAGTTAAGGTCTCTTCCAACTCAAAACATTATATGTTTCTATGAAACACTGAGATACTTTTGAGTGTAAAGAGTATGATTCACACATTTGTCAATCTTTTTTTTTTTATTATTGTTTCATGCAGTTTTGTTTTGAATGAAGTATCTTACATAAGTAGTGTCCCCCACCTGATACATGATCAAGAAATAAGACTGAAAAGAGCCTGAAACTCCACAAAACCTTTTGGCAAGAATACAAGCATTTATTGTGAAGAGGAAAGCAGTGTGTAGAATGATACCACCGATTTTATTCTATGATATTTCCCAGCATACCAAAATAGTAGGATTTGAAATAAAAAATTAAATCCTCTGAACAGACTCAATGACCCAAGATATCCTACACTACTAAAAATACTTTCTTGCATCTAATTTAATAAAGGACAAACAAAAATCTCTAATTCTTAATATAAATATATATAATCATTGATTCATTTTTTCACAATCAGCTGCTTAGTTTTATACAATCATACCAGGTATCTGGTCATTTCATAATAGTATGTGGAAACTGCTAAGAGGGAAACACCAGAGGAAATGAAGAAAACATGATGAGGCGAAGCTCATACATTTCTGACAAGTCCAGTAAATTTCTCCTATCTAATAGACATCTAGGATAATTTGAGTTGTACTATGAATATACATTGGACATCTATGGGTGGTCAACTGAACTGATCCTAGAATAAATCTCTCAAATGTAGGCACTGGATTCTGTAATATATGTGTAGATATTCAATGTATTTTTAAACCTCTTTTAATATACTTCTCAGTCGTCAGTTTTCATGCTGCTCCACAGTGTCTTGGCTGTCCTTTCTGTCTTGTGCCATCTCTGCTAGATCTGTGTATGTGTCTTGGATATTGTAAGACATCTCATACGGCACTAGAATTTTTAAAACTTAATTACATGTAAACATCTAGGTTTTGTCCAGTTTAGTTCTGAACAGGATCCCACCCCTAAAATTTTAGGGGTAAACTGTCATACCATAAGGTCTTATAACAACTTCTGGTTATGGTGGGTGAAGGAGGGATACTTAAAGACCATCACAGCTTCAGTCTTCCTCTGGAGCTATACCTAATGAGTCAAGGCCCAAGGCAGATCTTCATTGATTCACACCTGTGGGTCAGAGAAAGGATCAAGTTGAACTTTTAAAGCTTTTGCAATCTGAAAACAAAACAAAACAAAACCCATCCTTTCACAACATAAATAATCTCACTTTCCAATTTTTCAAAAAGAACTCATAGTTCAGTCTTTTGTAGCTCTGGAAGATATTATTACTACGAATTGCATTCCCAAGAAATTCTCGAAGCACTGAGATTTAAGAAAACACTTCATAAAATTGGCAAACATGGAATGATACAGGCAGAAAATTTCAGGCAATTTTTATCTATTAAGTGTGTAGAGAAGATCTGGAAACTTAACTGTACTGGGTTGTGGGATCTTTTAGTGGCAAACACAAATGGTTCATAACCTGGTTTATTTCTGAAGACAATTGCTACTAATGCTTTCTACACATAAAATTATCTTGCTGTTCATTTAAATGACAAGACAAAAAAAAATCTTATTAATTATAGTGAGTAAATGTGGAATTTTTGTCTATATACTTCCCTGACTAGTTGTGCAATTTTCTCTTTCAGTGGATATTCATGCAAAAATGTCAGTAATTTAATGCTCATTTTCTGCAACCATGTGTAATGCTTTCTAAGTATTAAAATCTGATATATTTCTGCTGCTATAATAGTAGTATAAAGCCTTTAGGAGAGCATTAAACTAATCTAGCTTTCAAAGTCTACAATAAAATGAAAAGAAATCTGTAAGTGGCTATTTTGCTCTTCTGATTATAACTGGAACATAAAGGTGGTATTTCTATGCCTAAATATAGGCATCTCATCTCATTTTAGGTGCTGCAGTTTAAGGACCTCCCATATGATCTCTGGCTAATACAAACACTTAGGTGCAAATAACAGTACATCATGGCAGTATCATAGTGAACGTTGGCTAACTAAACTCTGCAGGAATGAAAATCACTGAAGTCAACATACAGGAAATAGTTTTGTCACATAATTTACAAGGGAATACAGCATATCTTCTTATCTTGTCTTTCTATTCTTCATTCTTTTCCTTAAAGTGATATATGAGATATTTTAGTACATTTGAGATAACTGCAGGAGGCTGAAAATTATGACACAGAAGGCATGTGAACTTCCAGATTGACAGCTGGAGGTCCAGGAGAATAACCACTGAAATATCAAGCAGCACCAGATATTCAGCTAAAGTAACAATCAAGATCTCATTCACGAACAAAGTAAATTTTGGATTCTGACTCCAAAAGAAAAGATTTATGTCAAATCCCTTAGTCCATGTTTAGCTCTAATATAGATAAAGTTTACAAACATACTCTTCAGTTAGTAGAACTACTAATAGTGGGATGCAGTTCCCTAGCATATTAAAATAAGGGTCAATGAGAAGCCAGGTGTGCTAATCTGTAGCACATAAACTGTAATAAGTCATCTGTGCTTAGAAAGCTGAATTTCAAATATTTCTACATGTTTCAAAGTCCAACTGTTTATTTAATAGTTTAATCATTAAGAAGCTAAAAGTTTAGTTTACTTGCCTCAAAATAGGCACCTGAGATGCTCCAGTGTTGTTATTCTGTCTAGCCTACAGCTGATGCTCTGCTAAGGTATGAATACTACTTTAATTTTTTGTATTTTTATTTTTTTTTTTAAATATAGGAAAAAAAACACATAAGCCATCTTTAGACCGTAGGCTAAAATTCCTCTTTTCATAGCCAAGTGAATTATATTGGATTCCACTTCATGAAGTTCATATTTTTGGCTAATTAGTAGCGTCATTTGAATACAGGAGACTAAAAGCACTCCAATACAAATTATGTTATTTTCTTCTTAGTACTATTTTTGCAGTTAAGTAGTCAATAAATAACATTGTAGGAGACAGTCTTTGTAGGACTATTTATGTGCATATGCCATGCAATGGATATGTGACGATCTAGAAAGAAGTTTCCCATTTCATTAATCTGGAATCGCACTCATCTAGCCCTGCACCCATTGCACTCACAGCTGTATGGAACCTTAGCACTAAAAATGGTAAATTAGAGATTATCCTAAGATAATGACCGATGAAAGAAATATTTTACTTGGATTCAAATTTCTTCAGGATTAAGAGAATATAGATCTCAAACTGTGCTGCATCTGGTTTGGATGGAGTTACCTTTCTTCATAACAACCTGCATCACATTGTCGTCTCTGTTTCTCACTCTGCTCCAGAGAGGAAGCTGGGGGTGGGCAAGAAGCTGGGAGGGGACACAGCCAGCACAGCTGACATGAACTGGTCAAGTGGGTATTCCATGCCATATAACATCATACTCAGCAATAAAAAGTAAAGTGGGGGGATGGAGAGCTTTGTCTTCCAAGGTAGCTGTTGCTCAGAGACTGGCTGGGTTTCAGTCTGCTTCTGGGAGGCAATGAGTAATTGCCTTTGCATTTCTTCTTTGTTTTTTCTTCTTTTTTTCTTTTCCCTTCACTTCTTGAATTGTCTGTATCTCAAACCATGAGTTTTCTCATTTTTGCTTTTCCTATCCTCTCCATTGTCTCTCTGGGAGTAGGGGAATGAGCAAGGGGCTGTGTGGGTACTTAACTGCTGGCCAATATCAACACACAACACAAACCTTCTCCTTTGCTTGGTCCACAAACCAAGAGCTCCAGATAAGACCCAAGACCATGCACCTAGGAGTGTGCACTGGGGAAAGAAAGAAGGGAGGGAAGGTCAGCAACAACCCTGTCATGGACTAGTTCTGGTGCTCCTATTCATGTCCTGCTGAAGAATCCTACCACACCTGAGAGAAGAACTGGGTTTCAGAAATAGCCCTCAGCAGCAGCCTTTGCTTAGTATAACAGTTTGTAGAATGCAACTCCTATAAACTTCACATACTCCTAGAGATTTAAATCAGACTTATAAATGCCCCATCCAGGAACTGAGAACTTAAATACACTAGCTTAATTTCTACTGCCTCTCTATTATATTTATGTATTTATTTATTTAACTTACCATAATTTTCTTCATTCCTGCTGAGTCTGCTAGAATATTATCAGCTGGTGACATTTGTGCCTAAGTCCATATCTTTGTATTTTTATCAGCTAGAGTAGTAGACTTAATGATTCATTACTCAGTCGTATGTATCTAGTACAAGACCAGGATCCAAAGCCTAGCCTGAACCATCATATTGTCTCCATCTGTAAACTATTCAACTCCTACAATTTGGAAAGCAAAGAAATTCATGTTATATTAAGACACTCTGTTCAACCAAATATCTTGTGATATTATTTTATTACTCTTCATTACTCTTCATCACACTAGAAGGAAGAGTTCTTGACGTGAATGCCTAACTATATAAAATATTCAAATTTTCCCATTCCTATCTATATTCTTTGTTTCTGCATTGCTCTTAATCAAACTAGATTCAGGGAAGAAGGATTACCTCATGGCCATTTGTGTTTTCACTGTAAAATCTGAAAATCAGCTGAAAATCAGCTGAAAATCAGCTCTTAATGAATAAAAATGTAATTCCTAAGATGAAAGAAAATGTTCCCAATACTGACTTGATGCAAAACTATATTTTTAAATTGAAAAATCAGAGCAAACAAGAGGTTCAGTAGATTTTTCTTCCAGACTATTTTGCTATAGTGAATTTGTGTACCACTGAATTATCAATGAATTTGCACAACAAGAAACCTCTTTTTGTCTTGTATTCTTAAAAGTCTGACAAATAATAATGAATTTACTCTAAAATTAAAATTATGTTGCCTGAGTGTTTCATAGACAGCAACGAAACACATGACATAACATCATTTTCACTATGTGTATAAGAATAAGTTTAACATTCTTCTTCCCTACAGAATAAAAACTTGGAAGCAAGCTGAATCATTTCTGTAGGGAAATATAGATTATAAATCAGCTAAAAACAAACAAACAAAACCCCCTGAAATTACTTGTGAATTTAAGAAAAGATATACATTGATTTTCTGAATGAGATCACATTTTTAAAGGAAGTATAAAAAAAAAAAGTCATCATGATAAAGTTACCAATATTAAAATTCAAGTTATAGTGAGGGTCACTTCATTAACACAACTATATTCTTCTCATAACCTAAAGCTCTCAGGTACATGCAACTAAGTCTTCAGAGCACCTGAGGAGGTAGAAGGATGCCTAAGAGGTAAGATCTGTGACTCGCTTTTCTACTGTCTTTCTGGAGTGTTCTAAAAACACTTTTTGATTGGCCTACTAAAATGGGTTATATGTAGTGGGATTAAATTACCTAACATGCATCTGGTGAAATTTCAGATATTATAAGATATCAAAGATATCTGCACAGCACTAGCAGAGAGCCTTGGAGAGACATTCAGCATCCTAAACAGCATATAGAAGGTCACTCCTGATCAGCTCAGATCTTTTAAATGTCACTGCATACTTATGTTAGTCCAGCTGAGTCTCAAACTTCATACCTATTTTAAAGCGAGCTGATGTACTAGGTATGGCTGAGATGGAGATGATTTTCTTCATAGAAGCCCATATGGTGCTGTGTTTTGGATATGTTACTAAAACAATGTTGATAACACAACAGTGTTTTTGTTACTGCTGAAGAATGTTTGCTTTTTATCCTTCTGACTCTGCCCCCTCCAGTGAGCAGGATGGGGGTGCACAAGAAGCTGGCAGGGGACACAGCTGGGACAGCTGACCCCAACTAACCAAAGGCATATCCCGCATTGTTTTGTGCTTAGCAATAAAAGCTGGGGGAAAGAAGGAAGAAGAGGGGATGTTTGGGATTATGACATTTGTTTTCCCATGTAACCATTACATGTGATGAGGCTCTGCTTCCTGGAAGTGGCTCATAGCCTCACAGCAAAATATTTAATCACAAATAATTATTAAAATATTAAAATAATGTTCACAATTAAAACTGTATTTTCCAAAATTATCAGTCTGAGGTTAGTGCATTGGATTTTCAAGAAAATTGTTAAGATGCATTGTTAAAAACATAACAATTTGTGTTATCATTATTAATTTATTCCCTGAATCTCACTCTTTATCCTTTGTAAAGCCAAATAAACCACTACTACCAGTTCCTGAAAGTAAAGTAAAAACTACACTCTAGAATAATATATGCTGACACAGACAAATGAGTTGTCTTGCTGTAGGGAGAGCCAGCCAGGAGACAAGTTGTCATTGTTCAATCAGAAAAAAAATAAATAAAAAATTAAAATTTTGATAACCATGAAATAATATGAAATAGGCTTTTATGTATTAAGGTATGTGCCTCAGCAACTGAGCTGAGCTTACTAAAATGTTGCATTTTGATTCCTTAGTGAATGGAAGAAAAAAGGTCTGTGTGACCTTTACAGGAATGTATTTCAGACTTTCAAACCAACAACCTATAGTTCAACCAGGAAATTTTATATCAATTAAGACAATTGTGCTTTCAGAGTTTATCACTGTTGTTAAAAAAAATACACCAAATCTTGACAGAGTAAACCCCAGTGCATAATGAACTGTTTAGTTTATAACAATTTAGATCACAAGTAAAAACATTCAAATGTTATTAAAACAGAATAAACAAAAATAGGAAATACTGTAACACAGAGAAGAATGTAAAGAACTCAATACAAAGGTAAAAAGCCCTACAACTTAAACAATTTGACATTCTTTGAGATGTGAAAGCTTGTCATGGTTTAGCCCCTCAGCAAAGCACCACGTGGCAGCTCGTTCACCCCTCAGCGGCAGTGCCTGTTGCTGGGGTTGGGGTAGTCACAGCGCCTGTCGCTTTGTTCTCCCTCCCGCTCTTACCCCTGAGGGCACTGCCTAATATCGAGCAGTGTTTGATAGATCATGGCCTGGGCCCAGCACAATGTGGAAAGTTGTGTCTCCTTGGAATAGCCACAGAATTTTCCCTTCAAATATTCTGTCACTTCATCAGGGTCCTGTAGTTGTTTGGGAGTGAAGTTCCAAACCACTGGAGGTGAGAAGTTCTGGTAAGGAACATTACATGAGAGAGAAACTGGGTAGACATGTGGCTGCTGGCCAGGACTGATCCACCACACCCTGCTGTCTTGTCCCTCCAGCAGATTTGAGGGTGGTAAAAGTCGCCCCTAAGGATCAAGAACTGTGAATGTGAGATTTCTTCCAGTTGTTGGAAGAAGGCATCATCTTCTTCCTGAGCAGGCAGTCTTTAGCAGACACCCATCCATGACACCCAAATTGGTCTGTACGTTAATCCTGACCCATAAACTTTTACCTGGCTTATTATCTCATCTCTAGGCAAAGCTTTGCACATTCCCACTGCTTTCTTACATAACGGGCCTGTCTTCCTGCTTCCTTTCTACCTGTCCTTTGTAAAAAGTCTATATCCACCTACTGCAACACTCCAGTTCTGTGAGCTATCCTACCATGTCTCTGTAATCCCAATGAGATCATAGCCCTGCAACCATTCACAGACATATAATTCCTAATTCATAATGTTCCCTATGCTTTGTGCATTAGTACACAGGCATTTCAGAGGCATGCAGTGGTGATGAGTTCCCAGAAAAAGTGTGAGAGCTCCTGCCATCATGCTGACCTCTCAGCACTTTCTTATTAATGCACATACACTTGAGGTAGGCCCCCTTCAGCCCTATTTTCTTGAATGCAGAGTTTCTCTTGTCCACATCACCCTGACCCTTTGTCCAACAGTCCACCATTTCTTCACTACTATATGGGTTGTCATCTCCTGTCCAGATCATTCCTACTTTCAAGCTCTCCTCCCCATGTCAGCCACCCTGTCGGAAAAAATGCTGTGTCCCTACTTGGCCAAGTGGATTCTGACTCTTCCTAGCATTCCTTAAAAGCAGTTCCATGATTGTAAAAGCTAAGTTGCTGCTGTCAACAGCAGCTGTGCAACCTGTTTCTGACACACCGGGTCTGTCCATGCCTCCATAAACCTTTCCTCTTTGCTGGTAAAAACCACCTGGGCCTCCATGCTCTCAACTTTTGCCTCCGTGCAACCACTCTCAATATGCTCCAGGTCTCCCCTGGCAATATCATTGGTGCCCACACAGAAGAACAGCAGGGGGTAATGGTCCAAGAAGTGGATCTTCACTGAAAGAATACATTTTAGAGGCTCATGTCTGGAAGAATATCTTGACAGTTATAGTTTGAGTCAGTACTTGACAGGTGCAAGTCCAGGTCTGACACAGACAACTACTTTTTAACATAAAGTTAGTATGCATACAATTAAGAATGGCCTATTAGAGATAATTCCTTGATGTGTATTCTGGCTATTCTGATTGCATTCTCAAGCACTGTCCACTCTTTCTGTGTACATAGAGTTTACCTACTTGGTGCCAGGCTATGTGTTTCTTTAGAGGACTCAGGGATCCCTGAGTACAATATTGTGTGTGATTGTCATGATATGAAATCTCCTTGTAGATCTAATATGTAGATGTTAATCAACAAGTCAAATAAAACATCTTTAGGATGTCTTATTTACCTCTGAACTTTCATTAGAACTTACAGTCCAAGTTTCCATGCAACCAAAAAAAAAAGAAGTTACCCCATATCGTTTATGGATTTTATTGAAATGGATCTGTTAGCAAAACACACCAGAGGAAATATGTAGTTGCTGTAGTTTACTGTAACTTTATTAAGTTAATTAAAGATGCAAGAGTACTAAAGTCAAAATAAGTTCATGTTAAAGACTGAATCAACAAGTCAATAAGTTCAAATTACCAAACCATCAAATTAATACAGAAAGTAATCAAATAAAATTCTGAGCTTGACACTAATATGAACTATTTTATGTTAATCTTTTTCAAATAGATTAAAGGAAGGAACAAGTATTTTTGCAGGCTTTTCTTTCATAGTAACCTGCCTGTTATTTGAGCCAATGCAGTAGATATCTGGAACACACTCTTCAAATGTAAATGCCAATTCTGCTCTTCAACACATCCCAAAATAATGATGGTCCACTGCATAAAAAGAGAAATTATGAGGAAACATAAAAAAGACATATAAAACAGTACTAATCAAAGATACTTTCCAGGAAAATATATGTGTAAATAGAATAACAGATCATGAGGGATTTTTGGAGATTATTATACGGAAAACCACAATATATTTTTCAGAAATTTCTCAGAAGAAAAACTGAAGGCTTAAGATAGATAACATTTTTAATTATAAGATTCAAATATATTGGCACAAAGTCTTGAATTCTCAGTAAGTCAGCTATGACTCTCAAAGAATTTTAGCTCAATTTATCAGAGAATAGATAGCAAGTGTTAAATAATTCTGTATATTCCTAATCTAATCTGATACACAACAATTTAAATTGATAAACACTTGTCTGGAGATAAAAATGGATACATACGTGTAAACAGAAGATAATGAATCTTTCTTTGACCAATATGTCTCAGTTTCATACATCTTGCTATATCAGGTATTTTGTGGTAGATCAATCTGTGCATTCAGGCATAATTACATTATCATATTTGCATGCAATGATAGTGAAACAATGCACTACTGCTCTACAGGATTGTACAACAACTAATTAATTAAAGGGGAATTAAGGAAGAATAACCTTGAATAATAAAGCCTACTCCATCCATATGTTAATTTTTACTTTAGTCCACAAGAAAGTGCAAAATACCCCAAATGGATTAAGTAATGTGATTAAAAAAAACTCACTTTCATTTCTGCAGAGGTGGCTCCTTGTTGCTGGCTTGGGACTTTTACCTTTTGACTAACAATGAAAATAAGAGTCTGGTGACTGACATTAAGTGTGTTACACAAGCCTCTATTTTGATAAGATGACAATCATTCTTTAATTTAAGAACAAACATTTCTGTTTCAGCCATCTACATCAAGATTTCATTTGTCTTTGAGAGCACTCTAACAGCACTCATCTTTTCAGTCTTCTCAGTCTTTCTGGTCTTTTCTTTGTAGCTACTTCAATTATAAAAAGCTGCCCTGACTATAAAATGTTTCTTTTGTGTGTTTCCTCCTTTAGATTTAGGTGATATGTTGACCCACATTGATATGCAGTACTAAATCACTTTGTTTCCATAAATTGCTGTTAAAAAATAAACAAAACAAAAACAAGCAAAAAAAAAAAAAAATCACTGAGTGCTAGATTAGCAGAAACTTGTTTAACAACCAACCTCAGAAGAAAAGTAGGATCCTTTTGTCTTCTCTGCCTTTGCTTCTATTGATAGCACAGGCTTCCTGGACTGACTATTGTCTACTTACTTAGGACATTTAACATAACTCATTTCCCTTCATATTATATATTCAGTTATGCCTCAGTCAAAGTATCTGGAGAGATTTTTTTATTTTGAAATATGGCCAGAAATGATGTTATCTGCTCTTTGCATAATAACGTTATGATGAGAACATTAGTTAGGATTGTTGTACATCTGAGAACAAAGAAGCTTTGAATCCAGGACCTAGTTTCCAAATTTGCTAGAATAATTTCTGTGCTAACTGATGATTCTTCCCTCACTGTTGTTGAAGTCAAATCATCATGAGGTAAAGAATGTATGATTTATGGAAAGAGAAAAATAAATTGAAGGAGGGGTAAATAATGTGGATAAAATCCTGTGAGAAGCTAAGGAATTACCTGTATTTTCATCATGTTTCAGGAATTTTTCTTTTAGGGGAAAAAAAAAAAAATTACTTGAAGTACATGAACAGTAGTATGACTATGGAACAGAATCTAGTACCTTCCTGCTCTCCTGCCAGCAAAGTGGTTCATCAATGAACTACAGAGAATTATTTTTATTCCTCTATGCACAATTTTTCAGTTTCATCAAGAAGAATAGAAAAGAGCATAATCACAATTAAGTGTTTTCTTTATGGCTGTGACAAGTTGCTGGAGGTGAGTCAATGCACTCCAATCCTTCATTACAAGGCAGGTCCAAACCCCATTCTCAAGCTTCTTTAGCAAGTTCTTTCACAGCCAATGTAGTTGGAATTTTTCCCGTTACTCATGCCTATCCTCATAAGACTTGGTTATAAACTTCAGAAGATGAAGAGATGTTTCTGGATATGAACAATTCTGATGTTATTCATATATTCTGAGTACCAGTGCTTTCTATTGACTGTCTTTACAGCATAATAGATTGACAAATGTGAAGCACTAAATCTCCCCAGATACCTGCTAGAGGGTCAAGAATCATGAATGATTCTTCACATTGCAGTAAGGTAATCCCTTCTTCCCATTAACTGTGTAAGTATGATGTTTAGTATTTGAGCATCATAAGCCTAATTTTATCTATCCAGTGCTGTCTGACATACAATATGTATCTGAAACATAAACACAGGTCCGATAGAGGAGACACAGTGCCTGCAAGAGACATTGTCTTCTGAGACACCGGCTGGAAGCAAAGGATACCAAATAGCACTAAATGTTTATGTTTAGGGTTTGTACCCAGTCCAGAGGCTGTGATTCAGCCCACAAGTTAAAAAAATTGTTGTTCACATGTAGGTACCTTTATGTAAACAAACTTGGTCAATTTTTCAGTTCACCTTGAACCAGAAGTAGGCATCTCCATTTGATGAGCTGATTTACTCTATAAAATCCATACTTCATATTTATAAGGACAACAGTGGGAGGCCTTAGACCAAGATCATTATTAGAAACCTAAATTAGGAATTTTACTATGGAACCTTAAAATGGAATATACATTGAACGGAGATATTCCAGCTACTTTTTGATTCTCTGGGACAGTCACATAGGGCTGATGGCAGAGATTCTACAGGAAGCCTCTCTCAGGAGGGGTGTGCTGATATATCTCAAAAGTTATTAGATGCTTTTGTATGAACAATTACATTCAGCCCACAGATATGCACATCTGAAATTTTTACTATAGTCATAGCCAGACACTCCTAGAGAATGTTTAATCTGCTGTATTTTAGAAGCCCACTTCTGTATTAGATTAATTATGACCTATAAGCACATATTTCTTCAGAAAGAAAGAAATAGCAGATATATACATTTTGTTAGATAAATTCCTTCCTAGGTTAGGAAGTCTTGAAACAGTCACCACAGAACTCTCTGAAAATTCAGTATTCCGAAATTAGTAACGTTCATAAATCCAAAAGTTAATTTAATTATTAAAGTCAAAGCCAAGCATTTTAATTCTACTTGAACCTGAATATTAAACATAACTTTAACTATGGAATCACATATATATGATCAAATGTTGGGAAATTATCCATGGTCTTATTTTTCTTAAAAATTTTCTTTCTTTCTTCCTTTCTTCCTTTCTCCCTTTCTTCCTTTCATCCTTTTGTCCTTTCTTCCTTTCTTCCTGAAATACAAAGGAAGTTGTAATTTCATGGCCATACTTAAGATCATGACTATTCAAGTAATCAGTCTGCACAACTAATGAATCCTTGCAAGCAGCTAATTTTGATGCAGGTAGGAGGATAATGACTTTAGTGACTTGCCAAGAAATTCATCAGATATATAATCATAACCAGTTCAATGCTCCGCTGCACAAAATGGAAACCTTCTGGATCTTTCTTCAATGGAGACGACTGCTTCTTTAGAAAGTCCTGGATATATTTCATTCTATCAATTACTACATAACAGGTTTGACTTTAATTGAAATTAAGGATTAATTTCTTATTAGGTGTGGTCCGGCAAGTGCTGAGTCACTTTCCCACTCTACTCAGCACTTGTCAGGCCACACCTGGAATACTGTGTTCAGTTTTAGTCCCCACTATACACAAAAGATGTGGACAGGCTGGAGAGAAGGGTCACCAGGGTAATTAAAGGACTGGGAAGGCTGCCATGTGAGGAAAGGCTGAGAGAATTGGGTTTGTTCAGCCTTGAAAAAAGAAGACTTAGGGAAGACCTCATCACCATGTTCCAGTGCTTAAAGGGTGGCTACAAAGAAGATGGAGACTCCCTTTTTACCAGGAGTGACATGCAAAAGATGAGAGGTAATGGGTGCAAGTTACTCTTGGGGAGATTCCGTTTGGACTCTAGAGGACAATTTTTCAACCATTTTCAACAATCAGCCATTGGAATAATTTCCCCATGGAAGTGGTGGATTCTCCAAGTTTGGACACTTTTAAGATTCAACTAAACAGGGTGCTGGGCCACCTGTTCTACACCATGCTTTTGTTTAGATGGATCCTTTTTCAAGAAAGTTTGGACCAGATGATTTTATTACAAAAGCTGAAGAGATACTATGGTAAGAAACTTGAAATGTAGGAGAAAAATCCTCTAAAATTTATTTATATATAATATATATATATATATAAAGTAAAGCAATCTTCTATATTAAACTAATGACTTTGCCTTGGAAGACAATTTGACTCCATTTCCAAGAGAATTTGACTCGAGTCAGAAAGCACACTTCTAGCAAAAGACACAGAAATGTGACAACAGGATGGTTACCCTTGTGTCAAAAATCATTACCCTTGCATTTACAAAAACAGGAACACAGGAGTTTCAATATTAGGAGATATGGTCAATCATAGAATCTGACTAAAGGGTACTGCATGCCTGAGTCTCAGTGCCTGAAGAGAATTAAAGATAGTACTGATGAAAAAGAAGACCTGTAAAGTCACAATTTAAAAAAAAAAAATATCCGCTGCCTATCTGTAATAATACCAAGTAAGTTTTCTGTAGCACTTTGATTATTTAATAATGAAATATTTAACAGAAGTGTGAAATTAGTGGAATATGAAGAATAAGCAAAACAACAAGCTAAACAAGTACTGTACTATGTAATTTATGTATTCAGATTTCAAAGATCTCTTTTTTCATTAACAAAAAATTGTTCTCCAAAAGGGTTGTCAAGCACTGGAACAGGCTTCCCAGGGAAGTGATTGAGTCGCCATCCCTGGAGGTATTTAAAAGATATGTAGGTGTGGTGCTTAGGGACATGGTTCAGTGGTGGACTTGGCAGTGCTAGGTTNAAGGGTGGCTACAAAGAAGATGGAGACTCCCTTTTTACCAGGAGTGACATGCAAAAGATGAGAGGTAATGGGTGCAAGTTACTCTTGGGGAGATTCCGTTTGGACTCTAGAGGACAATTTTTCAACCATTTTCAACAATCAGCCATTGGAATAATTTCCCCATGGAAGTGGTGGATTCTCCAAGTTTGGACACTTTTAAGATTCAACTAAACAGGGTGCTGGGCCACCTGTTCTACACCATGCTTTTGTTTAGATGGATCCTTTTTCAAGAAAGTTTGGACCAGATGATTTTATTACAAAAGCTGAAGAGATACTATGGTAAGAAACTTGAAATGTAGGAGAAAAATCCTCTAAAATTTATTTATATATAATATATATATATATATAAAGTAAAGCAATCTTCTATATTAAACTAATGACTTTGCCTTGGAAGACAATTTGACTCCATTTCCAAGAGAATTTGACTCGAGTCAGAAAGCACACTTCTAGCAAAAGACACAGAAATGTGACAACAGGATGGTTACCCTTGTGTCAAAAATCATTACCCTTGCATTTACAAAAACAGGAACACAGGAGTTTCAATATTAGGAGATATGGTCAATCATAGAATCTGACTAAAGGGTACTGCATGCCTGAGTCTCAGTGCCTGAAGAGAATTAAAGATAGTACTGATGAAAAAGAAGACCTGTAAAGTCACAATTAAAAAAAAAAATATCCGCTGCCTATCTGTAATAATACCAAGTAAGTTTTCTGTAGCACTTTGATTATTTAATAATGAAATATTTAACAGAAGTGTGAAATTAGTGGAATATGAAGAATAAGCAAAACAACAAGCTAAACAAGTACTGTACTATGTAATTTATGTATTCAGATTTCAAAGATCTCTTTTTTCATTAACAAAAAATTGTTCTCCAAAAGGGTTGTCAAGCACTGGAACAGGCTTCCCAGGGAAGTGATTGAGTCGCCATCCCTGGAGGTATTTAAAAGATATGTAGGTGTGGTGCTTAGGGACATGGTTCAGTGGTGGACTTGGCAGTGCTAGGTTGGACTTGATGATCTTAGAGGTCATTTCCAAACAAAATAATTCTATGATCTTTTAAAAAGAGACACATTTCATTTGTTTTATTTCCTAACAGTTGCAGCATTGACAGTACTGAAAAAAATAAAAAAGAAAGAAAATTTTGACATTTTTTAATGTTTTATAATGTTATAATCTAACATGTTTATAATCTAAGTTTACTACTTTTGTATATATTATTCATTTATAAGCAAAAATACTATTCACCTGAGATCACTCTGTTCATAATGAAATCATTAAAAATATAAATACAGCACTGCTTTGGAGTATTTATGTGAAGCCATTGAAACTATCATCCTTCTCTCTTTCATTTTTCTTTTTTCCTTTTTTCCTTTTTTTTTTTTCTTTCAGATAGAATATGCTTTGTCCTCATGTATAAGTTATTTCAATTACATTTGAATCATCAGAATATTTAGAAATTCTGAGACTATTTTAAATATTCTCTACAACATTATTACATCTTTCTGTTAATGAAGTTAAAGAATTAGCTTTTAAAAATACTGTGCAGTAACAGATTCCTAGTATTACTGTTAAAGTTTTACTGCTAAAATATATTTGCATGCTTTTAATAGCTTGAGTATTATTATCAGTGAGATGAATGACAGAAAAAAAAAATTACTAATCTTTAGTCTCCTGAAGTTCAGTTTATGAATATGGATTATATTAATCTTCACAGGTTAAGATATATCACATATGATATTCAACAAAAGTATAAAGTGTACTTTTGTGTGTGTGGGAACACCTCCTGGATGTGGGGTGTGTCGGAGCAGTGTCAGGAGCAGCAGCGGGGGGGACAAAGCTGGTAAGGGGGTGGCAGTAACCTCCCCCCATGGCTCAGGGGGAGGAGGAGAGCAAAGTGTGTCCATGTGTATGCGTATATATGTACATGTGTATCGCGGTGTGTACAGACAACTTCTTGGCATTAGTTACAGAAGGGTTTTTATTAATGTGTAGGCATATATTATACTTGGAACTATTTAGTGTTGTGTTTTTTTCTGTTGTGTCGTTGATAATGATCCTGAATATATGGTTCACTGATTGCCAGTTAATTACATGCTGTGGAAAAAACCCATAGACTGCTTTGATCCTGATTTGTCATAAACTGTATGAATAAAGACTTTTTTTTTTCCCTGTGACAGTTATATCTCATTATATTTCAGAGTATGAATTTGAATCACAAGGTATTAATATAATGGAAAAAAAATATTTCCTGTTCATGTCCTGAAACTTCTTTGGAGTCTCATTCTTCTGACATCCGATAAACTTATTGTGATCCTTAAAGAGAGGAGAAAGTTGCTGCAAAAAAGACCACTTTTTCTTCTCCAGTCCTGCAGAGCAAGATTCCTACTTTAAAGAAACACAATTACTAGAGACAACAGTTGCTTCCCCTCCCCCCCCCCCCCCCCCATGTG
>VXBL01009114.1:9281-27506 GCA_013400195.1 Aramus guarauna | reverse complement strand
ATATATATCACAAACATGATTAACCACTATGTTCCAGTTGACAATGTGCTTGAAGGAATTGTTTTAGTAAATCCTTAATTATTAAAATTAAACTTAGAAAGTCTAATAACAGCTTGTGATTTAGCTTGATTGCTGTTTGGATCTTTGGATGTACACTGTATAGGAAATGGCTGGAGCCTTCAGTGCTATTGTAAAGGAGCAGAAACATTTAAACAAGAAATGGCACAATAAACAAAGCAAGAAACACAGTGATCTAAATTTAATTGATTTAATGGTTCTAAATTTAATAGATGAAGGTTCAGAAAGAGATTTGNGTTTTTTTTTTCCACAAACTCAGAATGTTTATCAGCGGAAAGAGCATCTTGACATAAAAGTCCTACTTTTAATCTGAATAGCAGTATAGAATTGTGAATGACTGAAGGAAGAAAATCCTAATAAATGTGCAGACAGCCACTGTGGTTGAAGAGCCAGTAACAATTATATGTTTCTGGGAATTTACACATTAAAGTCTATAAATTGCTGACATTATACTCAGTTCTGTGTCAGATATGAAAGAATCTGAAATAACTAACCTGAACAGTATGTCTGCGTAACAGGCAAGATTAAAAATTGAGGCACTAAAAGCTGGATCATTTCACCTTCATTTTCAGCCATTTTGCTTCACAGTGGGGAAGAAATAGCACTTTCTAGTAAGAAGACCTGTAGCTTCTTAGTTTCCTGGAAGAACATCTTAGTTGAACCCCGTACACTTCACAGCTCTTGAAGCTGAGGTGAAAAATGGTAAAGCTGACCTCACAAAACGCCAGTTCCCCGCAGGGCAGTGGCGGGGGTTTGCCTGGGATGGAGAAGTTGGGAGTTAGCTCCTGGTTGCCAGGCAACAGGTAAGGAAGGATATCTCCTTTCTTAAAGAAATTGAGTGGTCCTCCTTGAGCGTTTGCATACAAAGAGCCACAGCTTGAAAAACAAGGAACAACAACAAAAATACATTTCTGCACAGACAAAGTCACTCTGAGCATTTTAAAGACGGAAAGGTTCTGCAGTCCACAAACTACCTCCTGAGATCAATAGGACCATCACTTCTTTTCCCCTTATGGACCTTAGGCACTGGTTTTGTTTATTTACTTTGGTTTTCATTTTTTTTTTTTTCTTAACTATTTTTTTTCCTACTTTGAAGCAATTAATTTTCAGAAAGGTGATGTTTTGGTGATTTTTTTTTAGGGTTTGGTGGTTGTTTTTTGGGTTTTTGGTTTGTTTTGGTGTGGTTGGTTGTTTTTGGGTTTTGTTTTTTTTAATCTTTTAATACTATGGCCATTGATATGAAATGAGGGTTCAGCTTTATTGCTTAAATAAACATGCCCAAAATGGGACATTAAAATGCTTCTAACAAAAACACTTATAATATCCAGTCCTCCCTCCTCTCATGCAGAAATAAACAAAAATAAGTACTAATCTACTGTGAAGTTCCACGTTTTGATCTTATGTTTTATCACAGAATTTATTACTTTCCATGGTAATCTAATTTACCATATGTGGCTGCATTCAAAGAAGAAAACAGAAGGTTTATCTAAAAGAACAGGTGGTATTTTATGTTCAATTTTTATTGAAATATGTAAGTATATTACCAGAAGTCATCCAGACATTCGCAACTGTAGAAGAATTGGAATTTAAGTGGGGAATTGTCCTAATTAAGAAAACACTCATGGTTTTGTTCATTTCTCTTGCTTACTGGAATGATTTATCAGTAAACAAATGTGATGTTGCACCTTAAAAATGTAACTATTGGGCTTTTCCTATCTTTACTTAACTTTCTGATAAGCTCTGGTAGGGGACAAGATAACATTCTTTCCTGCAATCAAACTGCCTGAACAGCAACATTAGGAAGAGTGATATAATTACTGTGGAAAAGAAGGTGTAGTTTTAAAGCTTAGAAGTTAACTTAAATATACTGCTTTCCATCTGCTGGTATCAGAACAATGCACACTGAGGAAACCATTTTCCATCACATCAGATGCAGATAAAAGCATTTTGCAAAATTAAATGAGATATGCTGGTCCCAGTCCGTAAGTCCTCAAGAATAAATAAATTCATTTCAATGAAGTCTGAAACTTTTGTGAAATAAAAGAAAATCATTTTTCTATTGTAATGTTTGTGAAAATTTCCAACATGAACAGGGGATATTCTTCTCCTCTTTAAAAAATTTTACTGAACAATGTATTGTAACATCATATCTAGCTGTCAAAACTTGAACTTGTGTAAACTTGTAAACAAACACGTTTACATCTTTATTAGGACTTTAGTTTTGGTGGGTTTTTTTTTTTCTTTTCATCATTTCCTATCTATATTTTTTTATTTCAGTTTTCTTAATGCCATAAAATGTTGATTCAGAAATCTGGAATAATGGCAGGACATCTGAAAGTACAAATATTTTCAAAATCGTACAGCTACACATCATCTTTCTTGCCATGATCTCGGCTTCAGTCATTTAATTTTAAACTGAGGGAAACATCTGCCTAACCAAGAGGCCTATTTGCATCTATATTTTAGGAAACTATTTTTAAAAAAAAAATCCTGAAAACAGTGCCTTATATCCTATAAAAGTTAGCAAAAATAAGAAAGTGCTTATGAACTTAGACAATTTCTTCAGTGAAACTGGCAGATTTGGCCCCTTAAATTCAGACATAAACCAGTGACATAATTAAGACCTTGTTCAACTCCCAAATGAACTTTCAAGATCAGTTTCCTTCATCTATATAGTTGTCATACACAATAAAAAATAAAATATTTAGTTTTGAGATTCCTGATACAGTTCCTTTCGGAAAGCTTTGGGGCACCTCTGAGTGCTCAGGTTGAATAAGGATTATCCACACCTGCTCGTTGAATCCAAAACAGCAGTTTATCTATTTTAGGATGTGTAAAGGGAGCTCTCTGGATTATTTTGAAAATTTTAATTCAGTTTAGGACAATAAAGGTGTTTTATCTAGGCCTGCCTCCTCTTCCTTTCCATCTTGTCACGCTGTGCACAACGTGCACATAGTTACTCAGCTACAACAGGGAAGCAGCAGGAACCTCAACCCACAACAACTGCTGCAGAGGACCGATGCATCCAATCCATCCAACCCCACCATCACTTTCTAATGAACTATCCAGCCACAAACTTATTAGAGAAGTAGTAGGCATTTAACCACTGATATACATTGTGCTATAATTGTCCAGAGTGAGTCAAGACTTCCACGAGATTTATTTGGGAGAATGCCCCCTCTGAGGATTTCAAGTGAGCTTAGGTGATCACTTCATCCATAGCGCAATGATTCTGAGAATAAGCCTCTGAGCAAGTTTTCAGTAGAAAACATCAGCATAATTGGTATCCTACATAACTAAGCAGGTTAAGGTTTAGCATTGTATTTTCCACTTGGCTTTCCTAAATATTCAGCACTGATATTAAGGATTCTGCCTGAGTGGCACCACAGGACCCTCAGTTTTGTTTCTGATATCATCCATTCTAATTTGTTACCACTTCTTTCCTATTACAATCAAGCCAGATTTGTATATTTAAAACAAAGAATGACTTTGTTTTCATGATTGTCCATACACTGAAATTCATGATGTCTACAAATCACACTCATTATCGACAACAGATCCCATGAATGATGTTTGAAAAAAATACCTTTGGCCCAGAACAAAAATACACAAAGACAAAAAAAGTTCTTAACTTCTGTCTGAAGACACTTCCTCATCCCTCACATATTGTGACATAGGTGTGAAGTTACTTTTCTTCTGGTGGTTTCTAATACATTGTCATACTTAGATCTGGCACATCATTTTGTATGGAGGAAGCATGAGATAACTCATGAATTCAGAAATTTCCTTTTCTTTTTGTTTTCCCCACACTGTATAAATCTGTGGGATTTTAATGTTTTACCTCATAATAGCTAATTAGAAGTGTATGTGTTAACACAAGGTTTTAAAAATGTTTAATTTTATATTTCAAGTATGTATTTCTACTGAACTGTTCTCTTACAAGAATGGAAATTAAAAGTACTTAGATGATCCAAGTATGGAATCACAACTTGTGAAGTATTTATTTTCAAGGTTTACACTGGTGTTTTTGCACAGGGAATTTATAGATGCATCAAGCTTGCATGGCTGTATGCATTTCCTTTGGGAAATAAGACAAAGTCTACCAAATTTTATAGAATATTGAATAATTTAATTCTCCCTTAGCCATTTAACTCTTTACCTTGATATTTAGCAATTAAAACAAACAAACAAAAAAAAATCAAACCCAAAACAATCAAACAAAAAACCAACCACCCTGCCATACTACATATCTTTTTATAAAAGAAGTCCTTTATAAAGTGTCTACGTTTCCTCTTCAGAAGACATTATATTTTTATGCCAATATGCTAAATAGAATCTTTTTTTAAACACAGTCAGTGAAATATTTTTAAAAGTTCACAGCCATCAGAGGCATTCACAGTAATGCTAATATATTCCTCTCCTTTTCTACCCATCTGTAGAGAGCTTTACTTTAAACCTTGTTGATTTATTCATTTTTAAAACAGTGCTAGGAACAACTGAACTTAAACATTCTTTCAGTTTTCATTAATTAACCATCTTTTCGCTAAGCTTTCCAGGGTTGGTGGAAGAGGTGCGATTTCTTCACCAATTCTCCTCTCTTTTATACTTTTCTTTCTTGCTGTCATCCTGCCAAATCTCCACCCCCACAGGACATTTTGACTGTGTGTCATTTTACTCTAAAAAGTATGATAAATGAGATGGAGCAAACATATATTGCCACCACTTCAAAATTAAGGCCAATCTGTTGAATCTATGGCAGGGAAAATAACATTTTCAATTGTATCAGTTATTGGTGTTTATGAAAATATTTTGGATATAGAAAGATCATTGAAACAATAAGTATTCCATGTTATACTTCCTGACCAGGGTAAGATAATTCATATCAGGGCAATTCACATCAGAAACTACAAATCAGTAATTCTCAATGGTAGGATATGGTATGATACTCTCAAAAAAAAAAACAACAACAACAACAACAAAAAAAAACAAAACAAAAACAAAACAAAACAAAACAAAACAAAAAACAAAAACAAACAACAACAACAAAAAAAACACCATAAGTTCAGCACTGAGGAATACCATAGGAACCTAAATCACTGTAAAGTTCATTAAGACAACAAATTCCTAGATAGATCACTCTTTTATCTGAGCCTAAAGAAGTTGCAAACAACCAACTCTTTTGTGTTAACTATGGAAAAAACATTTAGCTAAAATGTATCTGTTAATAAAAATCTGTATTAATTGTTAAATGATTTGCAAAACCAAAATACTGCTTCTTGGATGTTAACAATATTCCAGGTACTGATGCCAGAACGCTTGCAGTTGTCTGTGTTTGCAGGCATCATAAAAAAAACCTAACTAAAACCCTAGGTGAAGCCTCAGAAGTAAAAAATATTTGCCTTTTCAGGACAATATCTTGCAATTCTCAAAATTAACTTCATTTAACAATATGTTAACAGCTAGCATAGACCAAATAACTGCTATCTCTCCCTATTCACCTGCTAGATAATGATCATCCCGACACACACTCAGTCTCGTTCAGATAATGTCACCTCATTTTGTACTTGCTTCATCATAAAATGTTTAGCTTCAGCAATTTATAGTTCTTTGAGAAAAGAAACAGAATAGACACTCAAGGACATACAACCTCGGAAATTATAAAGAATATGTGACAACAGATATTTGTTAAACTATTTGACAGTAATAGGAACATCAAAAAGAAACTGAAAAAGCAACACTAATTATTTGACCCATACTACCTACAAAACTGATATAAAATTGGTTAAACATTATGATTTTTATAATAAACAAAATAATGTTTCACCCAAAAAATCATTTTTTCAAACCTATCAGTAATCAGATGCCCATATTAATTTCCATTGACATTTTCATTACAGCTAAAATGTATATTATCTATAAAAATAAACATGGAACCATGGTCCAGTAATTTGAAACTTGTTGTCTGACCATGGCAAACAAAATCAAGTCACCTCAGTAAGGATGCTGTTTTTCCTATGAAACTATTATTACAGTGCTTATAGATTTGAAACGGAAATCCTAATCAAAGAAGATTAGTAAAGTTTCAAGTGTTAAGGGCATTAATAATTATAAAACTTAGCATTTCAAAGAAAAGCAATTTTAGCTCTTTGCATAAGTCTATTCTGCATTTAAATAGCTAGCAAAAAAAACCTTTCAATTCTTCAGAGATTTTGGGAAATTCCCTTGATGGAAATAAATAACTTATTCTGGGGAATAAGGGATATATATTATTTGCTGATATTTTATTCTTTATCATATTGTTTTCTTTTCACTAGCTTACATTAATCTTACTCCCTGTGGGTGATCTTGTACAAATGTAGGACAATCTGTACACCTGAGACTGAGTAAATCTTACATGAAGGGACTCATGTTGTGGGGATTATTTATGAAGTCACCAAGTCTCCTCAGATAAAGGAGATCTGCAAGAAATTATTAGGAAAAATTTGAGTAAGCAGGAGTTTTACTTCATCTTTTCTTGTTCCAGAACATTCTGCAAGCATAGACTTGTAATATTTGTGCTTATAATATAAGTACAAATAATAATGAGGTTTTTTGTTTGTTTGTTTGTTTGTTTGTTTGTTTTTAATGAAGAAATGAAATCCTGAAAGGGGTAAAAAGAGTGTTTAAGTATTTCTCAGTCATGGATTTTCATTCAAATATTATGAATTCTGCAGTTTTCAGTGAGTTTAGAAACTTACCCTGGGATACTCTCACCTTATTATATCACTTTTTGTGATTAAAATGTGAAATAAATATATTTTGTAGATTTGATGTGCACCCCTTGTACCCTTTAAAAAGGCTAAAATAATAACAAAAAGCCTGTTCTTCCTAATATTTTGAAAGGGACAAAAAACCTAGACCCTTCCTCACTATTCAGCTTTCAGAGCTACTAAGATATAATGAAAAAGTCGAGCTTATTTCTTAACTATGAACAAAAGCCATATATTTGTACAGAAAGTTTTTGGTTTTTTTCTGTGACTTTGATCTCGATGGAACAGATGCAAGATAGAAATCCTTCTCTTCTTACTACGGACATAGCAGAATGCAATTGGAGAAAGAGAGGTGCATCTTTACTACTTATATTTCTTACTTGTGCTTCCTCAGTGAATCGATCCCTTTCTAAATTCTTTTCAACTTCTCTATGAATTCTGAATATGTTTTGAATCATAAATCGTTCCATGAAGAAATGTTGGTGACTGTGGATATATACAATGAATAGTGAACTGCATTCCGTTTTCTAATATAATATAAATGAAACAGACAAAGCCCATCCTCATAAAATAATTAAAATCCCAGGTTAACAGAAGAAATTCATCATTGTAGAAAGCAGGCAAACATTTCTAGAAGAAAGAGTATTAAAAAAAAAAAAAGAAAAGAGAAAGAAACAAAAAATTATAACTGCCTTGAAGAACAAATCCTTCTCATAACAATAAAGAGGAAAAATTTTTTTGTTGGTTTGTTTTCTGGGGTTTTTGTGTTTGTTTTGTTTTGGTTCTGTTTTTGCTTTTCCAGAAGTGTCATTTCAGGATAAGAGTGATTAAGTTGAATGTAGAAAATGTGCAAAGAAACACTACAAATTAGATCCTGAAACATGTAGTCATTTAAACCAATAACTGTATTGTACTGTACCATTCTTTTTTTTTTTCTCTTGTTCCTTTCCCTTTTCCTTCTCTTATTCCTTTTTCCTCCTTTCCTCTTCCTTTTCACAAATGAGGAGAGTCCACTAACTTGTCACTGAGGACTTCATTTGGCCACACACTGATGTCTATTGTCATTTGACTTGTTCCAGGGCATCTTGCCAGGCTTTCCATTGACTACAGTATATATTTAGACCCTAGCTGACATGTGCACACCTTGAGGTACTTTTGGGTATCTCAGTCTTCAACAAAACCCCATTTCCAGCTTTTAGACAGGCAGAAAGAGTTGCAAAGTTGTTTGGTTTTGTGTGGGGTTTTTGTTTGTTTGTTTGGGCTTTTTTTTTTTTTTTTTTTTTTTTTTTTTTTTTTTTTTTTTTTATATAAGGGTTGGGTNTTCAATACGTATGACAGAAGGATTGGGATTCAGCATGCCTAATTATTTCAGGAACTTGATTCTATTGCCTAAACATTTGCATTTATTACCATTTGAGATATACTAGATTATCACTCCTATCTCCAGCTACTAAACTAGAAGACAACAGGTCTCTAAGTCCTTTGTCATATCTGCCAGCTCTGTGCAGATGTCTTCAGCATCCTATGGCATCTTAAATGGCATTAGATGTCTATCTTTAGCAACCGAATCAACCCTTATGTGTCAACATAGAGATATCTACATTTGCGCTAGTCATTGTAGGCTGTAGCTAATGAAGAGAAAGGAGGAACAATTTATTTGACTTACTTAAATAATCTGTAGTAGGATGAGATGTCTGGGAATCTGTAAATTTGTCTTTTTTCTATTTACTATGAAGAGATTCTAAGATAACTAACTCAGATGTACAGTTCCACATCTTAATCTATTTGATTTATTAGTATATTTGTTCTACATTTCATTAGATGACTTCCATTCACTATGATCACTCTGATGGCTGCAAAAAAATACATGAACTATTTTCTGTAAGACTGAATCATTATTGCCGAGAACTTATATTTCTCTATTAACAGTGCATTTTTTAAAATTCTGTTCTCATTTTTTTAATATTCTACCTCATCCTTCCTTGAATGTCAAAAACTTCTATATAAATTAAAATATGAATATATTTTTTCATTGATACTGGTTTGATTCACTGAAACTGAAATCAATACCTACTACAAAACAGACAGCATACAGATTATTTTCTCTTTATTAAATAGATGCTAACTAACACTTCTGTGAAATTCAATAGATTGAAATCATAGTTTACATTATACTTTTTTTTTAACCTACTCTTTTTAGTCATATACGTACTTTTAAACACTCTAAATTCTCAAAAGTCAAAACAGGGGAACTTCATTGCAGCTTTAATCTTCTCATATTAGAATTTGCTTCAAAATAATTCTTATAAGGCAGCTTTATAAAAGGATGAACAATACCAACTGGTTAATTCTGTAGGCATAAAAAACAATAGGTTATTAGTCATCACTAAATTCTAGAGATTTTGACTGGAAACACAGGTGTAATATAGGAATATGCCTGCAAGGTAGAAAGTTTTTCACATTAAAGAGGAAAAGAATCTAATCCATGAAAATCCTGCCAATGCAAGGACTTAAGTACCAAATTATCCTGATTCCCCACAAGTATTCCAATCTGCTTATTTTCTAATGCTAACTAACCTGCGGACTCGACTATTTATGCTTTTCTCCATTTAGCATGAAAATCTCCTAGGAAGGTAACAACAGGCGCGTTCATGCTCAGAGGTGTGTGTTTGGGCTACAGAACTGCCTCTCACTTTTCTGCAGTGCAGGATGCAGTGAATAACTCCTCAAAAGTGCTTAGTGTCTGAAGAAGGCTGAAAACACAGTTTGGTGCCAATATTTTTCATAACAGATAACTGATGTGAGTGACTATTCCAAGTGAAATATGAGCCCTCTTCAGTTTGAGGGACAGTGCAGGATTTCTTCAGTTTGCAGAGTGTGTCTGGATTATGTTCCAACAGCTTGTCCAAATCCCTTCCCCTCTTCTTTACACTGGTAGGGATGCTAGGGTGACAGTGAACAGGCAAACGGGATTGTGGCTTCAGTCATGATAAAGCCGTTCTTATTGAGGTGACGGACTGGAAAGAACAGATAGGATGCTTACATCTTTCAGGGAAATGAGATCCTACGTCTTCCTGTTGCAAAATGTGAGTCAGGTTCCCTTTTATTCTGGCATTCATGACTTGCACTTCTGGTTACACCATAGCCAGCAACAGAAAAAGTGTATTTTAGGCCAAGGAAGACTAAACTCCAAAGTTTATGTCCACTGAGCAATTGGTTGAGCTAAAGGGAGAGCAGGGGAAGAAAAGAACCTGTCAGAGGACTGTCACTACTCTCTTCCTTTCTTCTGCCCCATTAGGCACTTATTCTGTGAAACAGACCAGGAGATGGGGCTGACATTATATTCCTAGTTTCATAATTTCTATATTTTCCTTATGGAGCTAAGTAAGGATAAGTTTTATATGGAGGATTTTGCAGTCCATTGTTTTCATAAGACTTAGAGTGAATCTCAATGGAGACAACCTCTGTAGAAAAATTTAGGCTTTTCTTGAGGAAGGCTATATTATCCTGCATGAGATTTGGACACTAAAATTGCGCTTTAAGTAAGTGCTCACTCAGGAAATATTAGAAAAATGTTTAAAAACATCTTTTTTGCATGTGACTAATTCAATATTCAGAAACTTCAAATCGTATACTAAGAAATTATTAGCTCATTTTTCCTAAAAAAAAGAAAAAAGAAAAAAAGGGAAAAAAAAGGAAAAAAAAGAAAAAGAAAAAAAGAGAAAAGAAACGCAAACCCACCAGTGCTTTTCACCCCCCCCTAAAAAAAAATCCTTGCAGTTACAATGTGCTTGGGTTGTACATGAAAAAAAAAAAAAAAAGGGAAGTGAAAGTGTCTCCTAATTTAAAGAATATATTAAGATTTCATGTAGGTAACCAGGGCTAGAGCTGCTAGCAAAGGGATTGGAGACTAAGGAAAAGGAAAGTGAAGGAGCGTTATGAAAATGTTATGAAAACTCAGAGGGTATTTGGTTTATGTGCTAAACTTCTTTTGGTAGTAGTGGGGGAGGAGAAGAGGGATGCAGGAGTGAGAAGACACCAAAAGCTACCCCCCATGTCAGTCAGAGCCAGTGTCATCTGGCTGTAAGATAGACCCACTGCTGGTTGAATCTGAGCCAATCAACCACGTTGGTAGCAACTCTGTGATAACATATTTCAGAAAGGGTAAAAATTACTGTGTGGCAGCTTTGAGAGAGAGGTGAGAAAATGTGAGAGAAACGACCTGCAGACACCAAGGTCAGATAAGAAGGAGGGTGTTGGTGATGCAAGTTGTCCCCCTCCAGCCTAAGGAGGACCACGGTGGAGCAGATACCAACCAGCCCATAGAGGACCCCACGCTGGAGCAGGTGGGAGTGCCCTGAAGGAAGCTGCAGCCCATGAAGACCCAATGCAGGAGCAGGCTCCTGGCAGGACCTGTGGTCTGTGCAGAGGAGTCCATACTGGAGCAGGTTTTAATAATTTCTTCAGCTATTACTTTAAATGAGATTGTCTACAGTTACTAACAATACATTGTTGAGTAGTATTTTTTATAAAATACTGGCAGTCTGTGCATATACATGAATAGAAGCAAATTTAACAAAAATAACATCCTATAACTTGTTATAACATGACATCTGTCCCGATCCAATGGCAGGGACATTTCAATACAATCCCAAGAGCGAGATTAAGACACAAACAAGGTCAAATGCTGTGTACTGGAAACAGTTTTTATTATGAAAATAAAGGTAAACGATAAGAGCGATAGGACAGAGTAGAAAAGAAAGACAGAAACCAAGCAAGACTCTGGGATAGAATGGCAAGAATAGTCACCGCCACGGATCCACAGCATCTCAAGGTGGGGGGGTGTCCAAATATCTGGTTCTGCAGTGGTGGGCGAAGGTGTGTGCCCCCTTGTCTTGGCAGTTCCTTTTTATATCGGTGGCAGCCTTCACAACGACGGCACGTATGACACGGCTGCGCGTTCCTGCATGTTGCACACATGCTTATTGCAGTTCCAGCCCCGTTCTTCACACGACTGTCATCCAACTCAGCGGCGCATGACCCCGCACGGCGTTTTTCGCAGGTTGAAAGTCTGTATGACCCAGCAGTCATACTTATCTCACTCAGTAGCTGGAGGGGTTTTCTGTGTGAGCAAGTGGTCTTTGAGATAAATGTTCTTACAGTCCGGTCTCTCACAACATCTTAATAGAAAACTATTTCATGGAATTTTTACTTGTAGCTGAAGAAGTAATCATTTGCAGGATTTTTTTTTATTGTTTCTTTTCACTTTAAAAGGACTATCAGTTTCTGTTACAGAATCTATTTGTTTGCTTAGAATTATTTGATTTATCAGGCTGGCAAATTCAGACTATAAAAAAAAAGAGCTTGAAGAATGAAAGCCTCCCATTCATTCATCACAGAATTGCAGTGAACATCATACAGAAAATGAATCTCCATGCCTTCAAGAATAAGTGTGTTATAGTACTTACATATAATAATTTGACTGACTTTCAGTACAGATTTCAGGCTCATGACATTCAAAGTGAAAATGTGGAGTATGAAATCACATTGATCTAAATAAATAATGTTTGGGTGAATTGCTAAAAGATTAAAATACTAATTTTCATAAACTTCCATAATTTTATCAGTAACGGTAGTTTGCAATAGTTTGGCTAATCACAGAAGTCTTATAATTAATGGTGATTGTTCAGGTGAAGCTAATGTTCAGTTCTGGGAACAAACTTATTTTAACAACAAATCTTATCTTTCGTATATGGAAATATACAGTATTCACCCTGCTAGAAGGCTTTTAAACACTTAATAATAGAGACAAGACAGGAAAGACATAGCCAGAAAGAATCCATGATATGAATTCAAGACACTAATGTGTATACCACCCCATATTTGACTCCTGGGAGTAGCCTTTCCATGCATGTGCTCATCTAAATAGACACATTACTCACAAAACTTTGTTGTCTTTATTTCTAGAGTGTCACCCATCCTTTCATTCCTTCCCTGAGAAAGTCTGCAACCACAGAGAATGTCAACTAATAAGTCTGTGTTTTGGAGAGGAGATCACAGTGTGTCCTACATACGCTCACTTTTTATCCTATAGCACAGCACTGAGTGGAGGTGTCAAGGTTTTGGCAGTGGAGGAGCTTTGGGGGTGGCCTGTATGAGAAGAAGCTAGGGACTGACCCATGCCAGTCACAAACTGATCCAGCTGGCTCTAACAGACCCACCATAAGACACAGCTGAGCCCCTCAGCCAGGCTGGTGGCTCCTCAGGGAAAAAGTATTTAAAAACAGGAAAAATGTTGTGTAGCAGTGTGTGAGGAGTGAGGAGAAAAAAAGTGTGAGAAACAATCCTACAGACACCAAGGTCAGTGAAAAAGGAAGGAAAGGAGGTGCTCCAGATGCTAGAGCAGAGATTCCCCTGCAGCCTCTGGAACAGACCACAGTGGAGCAGATATTTCACTGCAGCCCATGGAGATGACCACAGTGTAGCAGATATTCCTGCAGTGGCCCATGGAGGACCCATGCTGAAGCAAGTTTATGCTGAAGGACTGCAGGCCATGGAGAGGACCCACACTGGAGCAGGTTGACAGTGTGAGGAGGAAGGACCAGCAGAGAGGAGCCATTATGGACTGACCACAACCCCCCAGTTCTCATGTCCTCTGTGTTGCTTAGGACTGGGGAAAGGAGGTAAAGGAAGCAGGCATGAAGAAGTGAAGTTGAGCCTGGTAAAAAGGTGGAGGGGTGGTATATTAGTTTCTGTCTGTCTTTCTCACCATCCAACTCATCTTTTAATTGGAAATAAATTAAATTAATCTTCCCCAATTCCAGTCTGGTTTGCCTGTGACAGTAATTGGCATATGAGCTCCCTATCTTTGTCTTGACCCATGAACTTTTTCATCTTGTTTTCTCCCCCTGTCCTGTTGAGAAGGGAGGGTGGAGCAGCTGGCCAAGATCAACCCACCACAAGCACTAAAAGTCTACACAGAACCACGAAGTCACTCTCCTGCAGATCTACAGAGTGTTTTCTTTCTTCTGTCATTTTACTTTCTGTTCTATAGATGAGAGGAATACATGACTTTAAGTTTGTGAGACTTACTTTGCTCCATTATTCTGATTTTTCCTTTTTTTTTTTTTTTTAGGATAAAGACTTCCTTCAATGTATTTACCTTCTGGCAGCAGACAAAGATTAACTTTTTCCATTTTGTCTATTCCATAGGACTATACAGCTCTATCTAGTGTCAATTACTGTTAATTTAAAAATATCATCTTGGCTACACCTGCTAGAGTTCCTACATACATTTCCTATTATAAGTATGTTCATCATAAGATATTATTTCTTTTCTTCTACATATACATGAAAAAAATTCATATGATGAATTTTGAAAATTTTAAATAAATATTGCACATCAATTCTTGAATTAGTGAAAACTGTGAATTTTGTAACATAACAAACTTTAAGGAAAAGAAAAGAAAAAAACACAAGTTGAATGGAACACATCCTCAGCACTACAATATATCTTATTTTATTCTTCAACATTGGGCATATTTTGTGAGGTAAGAAATTACTTGTATGTATGGATGTGACAATATGTTGCAAAGTTTATACATTCAAAAAACCCTAGAATTCTTCTTTGTGTCTAAAGATTGTCTGAGTCATCACTTTGTTGTCTTACACATTTTTAAAGAAGTGATAATTATGTTCATAATATCCTAAAAACCTGCAATTATTTTTGCAATCATAATCATTCGTAAAATCTAATATTGTCAAAAAAATTGTCTTTTTTGGAATTTGCCTGTCTATGTAATCTGTCCCTTTGTTTGTTTTGTGCTTTAATGTTCACTCAGAAGTGAAGGCAAACCCCCCTCTCAGCTCTCTTGCTGCGTAAAATAATTCTTCACCTCTTTCTTCTGTACCTCCAGGGCTTCAGCAGCAACTTCAAGGAACAAAACTGCTTTTCAAGTTTTGACTCAAAACTGATATCCAAAAGCTGTGATCAATGGCCTATAACTTAAATCCAGTGGATAACATCTGCAAAACAATTGTTGACATTGCAGGTAGACAATCGACTCTTCAGAATGATGTCTCTCAAAAGATGAAAGACAATGACCGTATTTTATGAGACAAACTGAATGACTATCTTATTCTCACCGATCATATTTGTCCTTGGCAATCTGATATAGTTGGATTTCCAACTAAACAATTTTCAAACTCTTATTAAAAAAACTCAGACTAACACATCTAATTCCACGTATTGTTGTTGCTGTTCAAACAGCAAATTCTTGTGCATATCCCAAAAGAAAAATTACTCGGTAATATTTCCAATATGGCTAGTTTATTAAGCTTATTGATGGAGCATGAAAATCTTCCTTTTCATTTACTGCAAAGAGTATTTCCATGCCTGTGAAAGTAAGACTTATTTGCACTGTATATTAAACTGTTTTCTAAAGCTGAAAATCATCATTATGCATACACTGCACGTCATAACAGTTTCAGTAAAACATTTTTTGTTGGTTTTGTGTTAGAATTATGCTAATATTCACTCAGAAAGATGAATTAGAGATAGAAGGATCCTCTATATGCATTAAGTAACTTTTATTTTAAATGAGTTTTTTGATATAAACTGCAACGATCGGTTCAATAAATAGTCTGTGAACCATGACTTATAAGCAAATCCTTCAGAAAAATACACAATTTAAAGAAAACTGTCCCTTTTTCCACTGGGACATCTATGTATCAAGAACATTTTCCCTGACATGTTATTCTCTATCACAAACACTTTGGCAATAATGTCTGTAATATACTATGATATATATCCATACTAGACCACACATTTCCATGGCAAACTGAGACCATTAACATAAGTACAGTACTTTTCCTAGCAGTCAGTGCAGTCAGGGTGCAGAGCTGGCCAGAATCCCTCAAGACTCTGCAATGACGGTGGTGACTGTTGGGCTGCGCGGATGAAGGGTAATCACCCAAAACACAGAGCCCAGGGGGAACAGAGGAACACCAGTCACCTCATCAGTGAAAAGTGAGCTCCCTGACCTGGCTGCTCTCAGGGCCATTGAGGAGAGTGCTGAGATGGTTGTAACCAGCGTGAGACCCCCTGGGAGGGGTCATCCAAACAAACTCTCTCCGAATCTCTTTGAAGATCAAAGGGATTACTCTCTACCGGGCTATAGCACACATTACGGGATGCAGGTGAGGGAACGTGTTTGAACTGTGCATACCTTCTTATGGGATGTTTTTAAGCAGATTGCAGGAATGTGACTTCTTATGGGATGTGTTTAGAGGAAGGAGCAAAGACAGGGAAGGGGATGGATTAATGTGAATCAAAGAGGACAAAGTGTTGGAAAACAGAGGAAAAGGTATAAAATGGGCCTGTAGAGTACTAATGGTTTATTGGTTTGCACACTTGTTTGATTGGGCCTTATTCTCATTAGATCCTGTTCCTACCTATCTTCTGTGTGAATGCACCCTCTATTCTGCGTATGTGCGAACATGAGTGAAATTTAAGTGAGAACATCCAGAAAATAGGCTAAGAGCCCTAATCAAAATTAAATGGGAATGTGAACCTCCAGGCTTGTGGTCCAACTACAGGCACCTGGACAGACCAAGGGAAACTGAGACCAGCTGATGAATAAGCTGATTGTCTAAGGCTAGCTACTGTGAGCTGTGGGTGTATGTGTGTGTGTGTACACACATAAATATATCTATATAGTCCACTAACAGAGCTCAGTTTGAATCACCAGATCAGCTGGACAGAAAAAACAGTCAGGCAGTCCATGCTGTGTGAGTGCTGTGTAAAGTACAAGGGCTGGTAAACACAATGTTCTCTATATTACTCTGTGTGGCATGCTGTTTATTTGTATTATGTATATGTCTGTATGCTTATATCAGAAATTTGTACTCAGTCGTGTAACTGGCTGAACCTGCAGACACAAAGCCACCATAGCCTTGAATCTATGGGTTACCGACTTCAGCAATCTTTAGCACTGATGTGCCATAGGTCAGTCAGCAACATCAGCTGAAGGAACTGTCCCCACCACAAGAGAATGAGACACTGCTCCTGAGAGAAGGTGCTGCCATCCTAGTCTCTGGCAGTGCCTGCTGCTCTGGAAGTGCCGTAGCAGTGCCTGGTGCCTCTCTTCAGGACCTAAGCAGTGGCTGTGCCTGTGGGAGATGTGCTCTGGTTGAGGTGCAGAGTCATCAGCTGAAAAGGGCTGTGGGAGGAGGTGAGCAAGCTCTGCACCACTAGGGAGGATGAACAGGAGATTCATGGGGTCTTCAAAGACTGTACAGAGCCAACAGCTCCAGCCCTTGCTCCAAGAAGAGAGAGACAACTGAAGACTACCCTGACAGGGAGCAGTGGATGGAGGTGCCCACAACAGAGTAGGCTCGAAACTTTTAATTTCTGGCAACACAGCAGAGCTCCTTCTCTTTCTGCAGTGCTGCAGTTACTGAACAGGTATAGTGCCCTGGCAATGGCTGAGAAAGATGACTTCCAGTTAGTCAGGCATCAGAGACACCTCAGCCTGAACCAAAGAAGAAAAGGAGGGTGACAGTCACTGGAGACACCTTCTTATGGGGAATGGAGACACTCACTTGCTGACCAAAGTTGACGTTTTGGAAGGTTTGCTACTTGCTGCTTCATTGCCTCTTGGATCTCAGAGACTGACAAGGCTTGTCCAGCCCCCTGACTATTTCCCTTGCTGCTCATCCATGTAGGCATCAATGATACTACCAGTGGCAACCCTGCACATGTCAAGAGTCATTACAGAGATCTGGGAGCAGGAAGGAAGCAAAGGGCAATGAGTAGTAGGGAAGGTTACTCCAGCTGGAGGTCCAGATGAAGGTCTGTCACTCCAGTAAAGGGGAAAGGCTGAGGCAGAAGTGAATGCACCAGCATTCACTTGGTTGAGTGGCTGGTGATCCATACAGGAGCTTGGCTACTATGACTATGGGATCATCTTTGAGGAAAAAGGACTGCCTACAGGGGACAGGATCCATCAGACAAATGGGATGAAAGTCTAAAGTAGGGTCATAAGGGAAGGGTTGTCATCATCTGAAAAGAAACAAGATATGGAAGTGCAGTGAAGAACTGTCTGAGGCACTGCATGATGGTGTAACTGATGTGTTTAGCTTTTTTTTAAACTATGGTGATGTCACTGAAATCCGGGAATAAACCTCGTAACACCAATGTAGTGTTAAAAGGCAGGCATTCTTTATTGCAGCGCTGGATGCACGGGGGATAGCTCCACCCAACGTGCATGCCAGGTGATCACCAACACACAGGTTATATAGGATCAAAATATGCATATTCATTGTTTTTCTCAGAAAAGGCAGTCCTATGATAATAATTTCTTGGAATTCATTTATATATTCTCCTCCCCGTCATGCA